>JAVEOA010000238.1:0-128135 GCA_039566895.2 Turritopsis rubra
CAAATTGCTTTCTATCAGTTAAAAAGGAATGAAACCAATTTAATACATTACCATTATCATAATGATTCAGCTTTCAGAAATTAATTTAAGAAAGCAAAAATGGCAGGTTTGTAGTATTTATTGTCCACCTTCTCAAAAGCTGGATTACTAGCAAGTAGTATTGAATGATCCACTGTGTCAAACGCTTTTAGTAATTCTAAAAATATCCCACAAGCAACTTCCACATTATCCAGTGCTTTTAAGGTTGTTTTAGTAATGTTAATCAGGGACAAAGTTGTTGAATGGTTCTTACGAAATCCAAATTGCCATGGGTACAACGTTTGATGAAATTGAAAAAAAGAAATTATATGCTTATGCATTAACTTTTGAAATATCTTATCTATTTTAGATAATAAGGAATTTGGGCGGTCAAAACGACTTCCAAGGGCGAATAGTTTTTGAATACTTGTTTGAATTTTTGAATACTGGAATAATAATTCTTCTACCAGAAATGTGAATGATTTATGTTCATGTGTATATGTTGATACAAATCAAAAAATATATACATAATTTTTTTTTTTCCTTTTTTGTATGTATGTTTTTATACAGTAGAATTTCAAATTCGAAATTTGATATTTGATTGCCACGAAAGAAGCCGTTGAGTTGTAAATATTGGCGATACATCATAAGCATGTCTTTCATATAGTTCGATAGTATTCAGGTAATGGTATTGTGTTGTATTGGAAAGAAAAGAAAAAAAATTATAAATCATAACCTTTGGCATCTGTCCCACAACTGTTTGTGTTTATGTTAACGTTACACCAAAATACATGAGAAAGAGGTAGTTTCAAAAGATTTCTTCAAAAGATTTTCTTGTTTCAACTTACATGCACCTTGAGTTACAACGTGAAGACAATGTTCTGTTCATAACGTAAAAAAAATCATAATGATAATGCGTTCTTCATAGTGACAATTTTTTTCCTAATAGCAATAGTTTTTTTATAATGAAAAAAATGCAACAATTTGGAAATGGTTATCATCGATTTTGATAATTATAATTTGTAATGTATTTTTTAACAAATGGCACTCCATAATTCCTTATTGGCAAGATTACAAGATCTCCTTTTATTCATTATTAGAACACTTTTTATGAGGAGTTAAGTTTGTATCATTGATTTGAAAGCAAGCCTGTGATTTTTGACAAATGAATTTTGTTTTGTGTGATCATTTTTTATGTTTAATTAAAACTAAATTCTCTGTCTCATCGGGGTCTGAATGCTTCTGTGTGATTTTAAATCTTTTAGATTCCGACGGACCAGTTAGTTCGAATGATATCTGTAATGGATAGACATGTTCGTGACAGCATTCAGCTGATAATCATGCCGGTATATTGTTATGTTGTTTTATCTTTTCAAGAAGGGGTTTGTTATGCAATGAAATTTTTTGAAATTTTTAATTTTATGTACCCTTGAACAGATGTTTTCAAGCTTACTTTTAGCGAGTACAGAAAATACCAAAGAAATTTCTCTTGAGAAAATAAGGAGTTTGACATGCAGTTGGGTATGGAAACAAATCAGGGCAACAAGATGCCACAAAACTTCGCCTACTGTAATTGTAGGATCATAATGATACCAACTCTTTTTGAATGTGGACAAAACAAGAATTTTGTGGAATATGATTTCACTGGCTTTCTTTTATAGGAGGATGGTGAAGAAGAGAGCAAAAAGTGGTATTCCATTCAAGCAGAACGTATCATTCGTTCGGCCGAATCTGCTATTGCAATTTTGCATATAACGACCGCTCCTGGGATGCCCAAACAAGTCTTTCTTGAAGAAGCGATAGAGCATATCTCTGCTTTGTGTCACTTTCACCTCGAAAATACAATCTATCCTGAGTTTGATCCTATTTACAAATTGCCATCTGATTTGAAAGGTAGAATTGTTTGTTTGTTTGTTTGTTTGTTTGTTTGTTTGTTTGTTTGTTTGTTTGTTTGTTAGTTGTATTTCCCATTTTTATCTACAACAAGGAGTTTAAAAGCTTATGGACTGTTGGATTGTTGTTGAATATCCCATTCAATTTCACATAATCAAAATATAAGTTTTTTGTGATTGTTTTGAATTTCATCTACTTTGTGTGTTACTTATAGATTCAACGTTTCTGCCAAAGTCGAAACGTTCACGTACCGGATCTGTAAACAAATTTGCTCTTCAAATCTATAACAAGTTCTGCGAAGTGGTTTCATTATTGGGAGAACTTATCGGACTGGAAACATTAACTGATTCTGTCATTTTGAAAATGTCTCAGATTGGTATTGCGCCTTTCTTCGTTGAACAAGTTAGCCTGTTACAGTTAGAAGCCTTAAAAGTAGCCAGAACAATCTTTCGTAATTATGTTAGACATAGAGATCTTATTCTTGATGACATTCTAGCGTCACTAGGTCGGTTGCCATCAAACAAGAGAAATTTACGGAGCTACAGGTAATGTTGTGGACAGCTTTATGCTGATTTTTTTAATACTTTCATTTTTTAACTGCAAAATCGTTGTTTCTTTATGAGTTGTAAAGTGCATAATATACTAAATGATTTCATGCATACAATGTTTTGTGACAACATAAATAACTGGTTGTTTTAAAATACACACATACGATTTTTTGTATTGAGATATGAATTTCTCATCAGCCATTGAAACAGTCGTCAAACACAATCAACCTGTTTTTCTATGTTTAAGTTTGTGAAATCGAATGTTATTCTTTACTTCAATTCTGATTGGCTTATTCCTTACAAACAATCGTATGAAAATTCAAATGTCGGAATTTTTTTAATTTTTAAATGTTTTTTGTTATGACCTTGTATAACTTTTAGTTACGCTATAATATGAATTTTCCCAAACAAAAAATCATATAAAAATATCACGTAGTGTATTTAGCATTTTGAACACTAACATCTTTTGCATATTCTTAAAATGTCTTTACTGCAATTAGACTTCAGGAAAACGTATCTATACAGATGTTCACTGCACTGGTACTACAACTAGTTCAATGTACAGTTCAGATACCAGATATGGTTGAAAATGCACTGGCCGAAAAACTGGTTGACAAAGATGTATTGATTGTTAAAAGTTATGAAGATGCTCTTCGTGCGGCGAGGCATTTCATGTCTTCGTTTTTAAAAAAGTAAGACATATTTGATCTCTGGAACTGAAATAGTCTGTCATATATTTTTTTAAGGTATACATAACACACAACATGCATACACAACATTTTTTCTGTTTATCCTTTCAACCCTGGTCAATCTTAAGGGCCCTTTATGTGCAAGTACTTGTACAAGTTTTCATTTTGTTTATAAATTTTGTTTATAAAATTTTATTTGCTATAGCAAATGTCTATTTTTTCCAAATCATTTTTAAAAAATTCTCAGCAACAGATAATGACAATTGTTACCTATAATTGTGCAAGTACTTGTATGTTACTTGCTATTGCAAAATTTGCTCCTGTTGCAGGGTCTTTAGTTGATTAAATGTTTGTAGCTTTTGAAACACTACGCAGTTTACAAAATCTTCAAAAAGCCTATGAGGACGAGTGTTTGCAATAGGAATAACAAGCGATATTGCCTGCTGTTTCAATTTAAAAAAACACTCCTCCACAGAGCCTTTTTGAAGATTTTGCCCACTGGGAAGAGTTTTAATAAGGAGATATTAAACAGATAATCAACCCAACAATTGTATAACTTATCTCATCGAGCCAAGGCAATAACAGATGTGAATGGTATGATAATTACTAATTACTTTTTACTTTAGATGTAGTTCGAATTCACGTGATGAAAATGACTTTCGTCCACTCTTTGAAAATTTCCTCCATGATCTGTTTACAACAGCCAATCTACCGGAGTGGCCTGCTGCGGAAGTCCTCCTCACTCAAATGGGTCGTCTTTTCGTTGTCACATTTAGTAACACAAAACTCGATATGAGCCTACGTTCCACTGCATTGGATTATTTAGCACAAATAACCACACATTTACGGAAAAGTGCTTTAAAGAACCAAGCGGAAGGGGAGCAAGAAAAATTGAAAATTGTTGTTGAAAAGTTAATAAATACGAAAGATGGCGAAGACGTACCAATTGTTGAGGTCAGATCGGTATAAGTAGCTGGAATTGTGCACTACAGAGCAGCCTGAAAGATTTCTTTCGTGTTCATGAAGGAATGAATTTTTACACGAAAACACAAAAAATGTTATCTGTTATATAATATATTTTGTGTTGAACATAATTTGTTTTTACACACTTGAATTGAAGATGAAAATGCATATTAAATAAACAAGAGACTGTTAACTTCTAAAGATATTGCTTTTTTGTGAAAGTTGATTATCTTACACAGACACGTAAAGTTTCATTCAGGCTGTACTGTGTGGTTGATAAATTGTGTCTGGCCTTCGTCAGAAAACAATGTCCACATCTTCAAAAAGATATTTATTCAATTGTGATTGTGATGAGTTTTCTTTTAAAGACAACAAACAAATGTTTAACTGGTAGCCTTGTGGTAGAGTGCTCGCCTTCAGTGCGGGAAGTCAGGTTTCAAATCCTCGCCGAGTCATGCCAGCGACTATAACAGAGTGAATCGATCCACTCACCTTAGGACTCAGCTTGAGAGCAGGATTGATATCTAAGGGGGTTGTCTGGTTGAGCAGTTGAAGCATACTTGTGGCTTCCGTAGCCCAAATGGGGGCTTTAAATGCTCTGGGACCTCCTTTGCAGGACCCTCATTGATAACAGTTCTATCAGAACTGAAGAGGCTATCCTGGGTAAACATTTATAATAATAATAATAATGATAACTACTTTTCAGTGTCTGTATTGTGATTTTTGTTGTAGGACATGGAGGTATACGATGAAAAACTTCGCAAGAGCTTGCTAGTTTACTTGCAATCATTGAGTGAAAACGATTCATCATTCAAGGTGAGTTCACCAACTTTCAACTTAAAAACTACACTCTTCTTGTAACACTTAGTTTGTTGCTGCAACCTAAAAGGACACAATGACATATATCATTATCTTGATCAGAAGGTGTAAGCATCTGTCTAATGTGTTATGGTGTGGGCAGAAGCTGGAAGAGGACAGATGAAAATATCATGGACTAGAGGGTTTAGTCAGGAAGCGAAACAGCTCTGTCAGATTCTAATAATGACAAAGTTTTGAAGAAATTTGATTTCTGGTCTAAAAGTTGTAACAAGAATTTTGAAGGTCAAAAAAGCCTCAAACAAGTAGTATCGCTTCTCTTTATTAAAACTCGAAGAAAACAACTTTCAAGTTTCTGAGTTTCACTTTTATTAAAATGATGGAGGAAGGAACAGATACTCCAGATGAAGTTGATTATAACACTTTAAAAGGAGTTTGGAAACTAAATTCAAAGCATAAACAAATTTTCTTCCTTTTCTTACTTGCAACTTTGAAACCTCATTATGGGAACCTGAAAGGCCAGGCCTCACACAAGCGATTAGTTGCTCAGAAGTTATCCCAAAGCTTTCTTTTCCCTGCAGAATACTTTTCATCATTCCACTGAAATATGCTTTTAGTATGCTCGTGAATTCTATCTTGGTCAGTGGATACGTGACGTTCAAATGGAAATTGAAAAATCTATGATAGCTCCAATGCTTTCAATTCCTGGTGCCGCAACGAAAGCTGAGAAGAACGACAATGGTGAGACAAATGAAGAATCGAAAAGTGATATGTCGGCTGAAAAATTACAAATTCTTCAAGAAAAGAAAGAATTCTATCATGGACTGGTTAAAGAGAAAACTGTTTCAACGTTAAGGTAAGTTCTGGTGGTTTTTTTCATGTTGTTGAACTTTAATCATCTCCTATCACCTCTTCTTCTCCACTCATTCATCTGCAATTATAATCATGGATGGGAATGAGAAAAATGTGATGCTCAGACATTTGTTGTGTGTAATGTTGTTATGTAAGTATATACCAAGAAAATGTGATAATGTTTATCAGAGAATCCCATTTTTTATTGTCCCTGACTCCCCTCAATCTCCAAATTAAACATCTAGTATAAATTCTTTGAGATGATCTTTTTCTTTTTCACTTCAATGTTTCTTTTAGGTCTCTTCAACTATTAAATTATGAAAGTGCGACCACAGTTATTGACTATTTAGCTTCCACAAGATCATTTTCTCAAAGCTTTGATATTTACATGCAGCAGATTTTTAAAATGTTAAGTGAGCAGGCGATTGGGTTACGAACTAAAGCTGTCAAGGCCTTGACAATGATAGTCAGTGTCGACCAAAACATTTTGGCCAGGGTATGTTTTTTTTATTATTTAAAGAACTGGGAAGTAAAATGGGAACTCAATAAGGGAAAATGTTTTAATTTGTCAAAAAAGATTGTTAAAAATATCTGATGAGAAATGAGTGAAAAAGTGAAAAAAAGAAATGAATGAACTACATTGGCCAATTTATTTTTTATTTTGCCAAGATCTTAGATTTGTACCACGAGGGTGTTTTCGATTTTTTTTGCCCAAACTTCAGGTAAAAGTCTTTCCCCCGAAAGACAATACTACTAGAGCAGTATAAAAAGTTGCTTACTATCAACCTAATTAACTTCACAGTTCATATGAAAGACAAGAATCAAATGCCGAAAAATAAGCAATTGTTTGTTTTTATTTTCAAAACCTCGTTTGGTCATCAATATTGTACGGCCTCTCAGTTTTTGAGAGCACACCGAAGGGGATGGTATAACAACATTATCTTTATTCAACCTTCACTTCTCGTTCTCCTTGTGATGTAATATTTGTAGAAAATCATCATTTCAATATTGTCTATCGGATAAGGGTCCATGTGCTCTTAAGGCTTTTGCGGGTAAGTTACAGTCACATGATAAGAGGAAGATTTAGCACTGAATTCTACAACGTTCATCATCATACATACCCTGCTTACTTGCATGGTTTGGATGGGTGTAAGTATTAAGATACACTAAATAGGATATATAAGACCTTAAGTATCTGAACGGATGTATTTCAAAGATTAAAATTGCTTAGACAACTAATTTTCTCTTGTAGGATGACGTTCAAGCTAGTGTTCATGGTCGACTTCTGGATCCATCTACTAATGTTCGCGAAGCAGCAGTTGACTTGATCGGGCAGTTTATATTAAAATCACCCATACTAATATCACAGTATTATGAAATGCTTATGGCCAGGATTTTGGATACTGGTGTGAGCGTGCGAAAACGTGTAATTAAAATTTTGCGAGATATCTGTATTGAACATTCTGATCTCGATAAGATTCCGGACATTTGTGCTACCATGATTCGTCGCGTTGACGATGAAGTCGGCATAAAAAAACTAGTTACGGAAGTTTTCCGTACTCTGTGGTTTCAGGCAGTACCTGATAATTCCAAAAGCAAAGCAGATATTCTGTATCAGAAGGCAATAAACATTACGAAAGTTGTAGCACTCTGTAAAGATACTGGCTTTGATTGGTTAGACAGTTTGTTGAGCAATGTAAGCGTTAATGTTCTCATATTCGATTGCTTCTCTTAAGAATCCATTACTACTTGGATTCACTGGTATGGCACCTCAGTACTTCACTTAACATGTGATCTTTGAACTTTTGGTGAATGTAGAATATTTTTTCAACTTCAGTTTCCCTTGGATTTAAGTAATCTTTTAAAAAAATACTACCACTTTTGGACCAACTCTTAAATTTCATGATGTTTGTATTAAATGAAATTACCTAAATCTTTGCTGTTTATTGATTTTTTTCCCTCTTTCTTTAGTTACTGGACAGTGAAAACCAATCCTTGAAAGCTGCCACAGTGGCTGCCTGCCAGCAACTAGTAGACTGCTTAGCACTTCGTTTATTAAAGACTGAGTACAAATCAACTACAAATCCACTGGTATCTTGTTTAATAACTTTGTATATATTTTGTAAATCACACCCACGTTTGCTTATACCCCACGCAACAATATTACAACCGTACCTCAGTTCAAAGGTCAATTCCGCAACGGACATACAAGTATTACAGCACGTCAGTAAGATTTTGGAACTTGTGGTACCATTAATGGACCACCCTAACCCAAAGTTTTTGGCTGAACTTGAGGAAGATGCCATGAAGCTGATTCTGAAGCAATCGCAGAATGTCGTGTTGTCATGCACCAGTTGTTTGGCAGCAGTCATCAATAAAGTAACACATAACTACAAGTTTGTTGTGGATGCATTTACCAAATTATATAGTAAGTTCCTTTTTTCTTTACTGCTATGTTTGTCTGTCTTATTGCCAACAAGCTATTAAAACTTCCAGTTACCTTCCAATTGTTAGCTACATATAGATAGATATGACTTTATTAATATGACAGGGAATAGCGGTCAGGCAGAATGAACGAATAACAAAATCGAACACAGAACTTCTACAGTCAATAAGTTCCTACATCACAATCAATAATGTCTTTGATCATTTTGGATGTTGGTGTCGAAGTCCAATATTCCTTACTTTACACACTTGAGTTTGTTTGCTTCAGATGAAGGCTCATTCAAAGGGGCTCTCAATCAAAGCTTCACATTTCCTTTCATTACTAAGTTTTTTGATATGTTATGCTAACATTTTCCACCATTTTTTTTTATGTTATTTAGAGTTTTTAGTTTATTACAAGAGAGAACACTTGAAATCTCCGGACAACCCTACACTGAAACCCAAGAAACCAACGTTGCTACGAGTTTTGTTTACAGCTGCTTTATTTTGCAGATATTTTGATCTGAATCTTCAATACAACGAATGCAACACTGATAATGTATTTCCACTTTTGTTTAATTTTTAAGCTTCTTTATTTGTGAGGTAGAGTACAACCCCAAAGAAACTTTATGTCCATAGCTTTTCGTTCTTTTGTTATCTAATGTGAGATTTTTCAAAACAAAAGACATAATGACTTCATGTAACAGATTAAACTTTACACAAAAATCTTTTGTGTTTTCATGTAAAAATTTGTTCCTTCGCAGATACTTAAAGTTTCTTTTGGGATTTACTGTAAAAAGGTTAATGAAGGAACAGGTATACATTGCCTCACAAGAACATGGTTTCATAGATGCATAATGTTTTGTTTATAAGAAGGTTTCACTTCCATATTTGTTATTTTGTTGCAAACACTTAACACACATTAATAATCTCATTGCAAAAAAATCCGGAAAAATCCGACCTGACTAAATTCCTATTGACTGGAAAATAATATGGAATTTTGGTTACTTTCTTGGGAAAATGTCTGAGGATAATACCTGTAAAATGATACCATTCTGTGGGATATGTTTCAACCTTCCAAATGAAATTCTAGGGTTAATAAAAGGCCTTGTGATTTTATCAGGGAAAATGTTTTTGAAGCTACATGTATTCTATACGTATTTTTTTTTTCAGAATGGTGTTCCTGTAAGTGAGCAAGTGTTTGATTTGTGTATGTACTTCGCAGGTTTTGATGATGAAGATATTACCATCAAGGCTGTTGTTGCCATAGGTAGGATGCGATTCATGTTTTGGGATATGGTCAATGTTTTTAACGTCAGCAATCCTCTTTTTTACAATACTTAAAGATAGATAGATTCATAGATGAAAAGCAAATTCTTGTTAGGCCAATGAATAAAAAGGTAATACCTGCCAATGTTGTTCTACAAGATTTCTTTGTAGTGTTTAACTGATTGACCACATAACACCACTGAATACTAATCACTTCACACACGGACCATGTTGGTCGTGTCTAAAATCTTATCTCCGATAAGATATTCATTTTATTATAAAGAAGTGAAAAAATAGATAACAACGAGTTTCAGAGGGGTAATTAAGCAAATAAGGTACATTAATGAAAAATAACATTATGTTATCTCTACTGATCAGTACAAATACTGTTACAGTCAAACCTCACCATAACAACGGACATCTCGTAATAGCCGACACCTCATTATAGCAGACATTTTTGTAAGACATTTTTCTCATTGAAGTCAGCACTTTAATTAACAGACACCTCTAAACACTTCATTTCAATTTGTGGTGTACGGAGGGCAGAGTTATCTCTATTAATACCATTACTACTCAGAGACAAACCAAATAATTCCGGAACTATAATGTTATAACTCGTTACATTTCTGCAAGGATGGGTGATATTGAAATCAGCACTTAATTAACGAACACCTCTAAACACTTCGTTTCATTCTGATGGTCTGCTATGTTATTACTTATTAATTCTTTAAGATCGCAAAGATTGATCGGTGATTTTCCACCTAGAAATTGACCTTGAATCAAAGAAATTAAAATAGAAATCATTAATCCTTCAATAGACACCAGAAGCTTTTTTGCAAGACAAAGAAATAGTCCACATATGGACGGAGTGGGTACTGGAACAGTCAGGTGAAAATGTGCCGTAAAGTCAGTTGGGGATGAGCGGTTCTGAGGAAGTGCTGAAGAATTTTCGAATCAGGGGAAAGTCTGGGAAAATTGGGACTGTTTTGGTTCGGGGAATTAGGAAATAGGGAATTATTGAGGCTGAAATATACTGATACATTGTGAGTTGATGATTCCACTATTTTAATTCAGCACTATTGTTATTGCAGGTAATATTGGTATTCGATACCCTCAACTTTTACTTCGGCAAGACTGCAAGAACTTGTACCAAGAAATTTTGTCGCCTAAATCATCCACCTCTATGAACTTGAAGTATGCATTAATGAAAAGCTTACAGAATCACCTCACAGAAGAAGAACTACGTTTACAAGAAGCTGAAAAGTCATCAGGTAGATCTCTTCCCCTTCGTGGTGATTTTCTAGATGTTTATGTGGCATTGGGAACGTTCTTGATTGTCTACTTCTGTTTTTTCTAATAAGCTGTAGGGAAGAGTAACAAGATGCGATTATCACTATTTTCTTTGCTATTTTCTTGGTTAAAGGAGGTAATGGTTATTTAATGCCTCATTCTTTCACACAAAAAAGAAGGAGACTTTCAACCAAAAAGTTTAATAATCGCATCTTGCTTGCTTAACACACTTTAAGCCACATTCAATCACATGGAACATGATTATTTTGTGTTCTTGTTTTGACCGACTTGATTTGACTGACTTGATTTGACCGACTTGATTTGACCGACTTGACCCCCTGTCATGTCCCTTTTTTTGTTTGGAAGAATGAGGCATGATGTTACTATGATCTCGCAAGCTAGTGATGATCACGTCTTGTTAGATTTAAGGCTGGATTCCATAAAGCGGAAAATTCCGCAAAGGTAGAGAATCTATGCATTCTGATTAGTTGTTGGTTAAAGTCAAGCGGAAAAAGTAGAATGCTATTCTGTCCATGCAGAGTACAACAAAAGAAAGGAATCCACATTTTGTCCACACTGAATCTTGCGCTTTATTGAAACCAGCTTCAACTGTATGAAAAGGTGCATAAACAAGTATTCACTTATTCACTTATCTATTTAATACATAACACAACTACCACAATGCAATGCAATGCAAAAATATCACTAAAATTGTGTCAATGGAATAATTAAATAATTTAATGAACAAAACTGATTTTCTCACTGCCATTTAAGGACATGCTTAAACAAACCCCAAAGCGAGTATTAGAGCATTGGATTGTGGTAGTTGTATGATTTGTTATAGAGATAACTGAATGAGAGGAACGGCCAATTTCTGGAAGAAAATGTCTGTTACATCCTTGAGATTTGCGCACATAGTAAGAAGTGTATTTACTCATTTCAGGAGTGAAGGGAAGTAGCAAAAACAAAAAAGTTGGAGACCTGGTGAAGAGTAATATAAAGGATTTTGGTGATGCTCAGTCAGGGTGAGTGTATATGATGTATTGGAAATACAATGGAACCTCTCTAAGAGGACATCCCAATACCTCTCTAAGAGGACATCCGAATATACATTATACTGTCTGGTTTAGAGCATCCAGGCTGTAGATATATGAGTGATCACTACAGCAGACTTGTATCATTAGCGTCTTTCATCCGTATACTCTTGGACTCTCTATAATGTGTTTTTGACGGAAACACAGTGATACAGTGATATTCTCGATATTACGAACCCCGAAATAACGAAATCTCGTTCTAAAGGTCATTCTATCAATTTGGCGAAATTGTCCGCGCGGTTTTGACTTTAGCGGAATTTGCGCATGTCTAAAATTACGATTTTTGAATTACGATTCCACCTTAATGAATCCATTTCTCTTTCCTCTCGATATAACAAAGTGATTTCTACTTCCCTTCAGTTATATCAAGATTCTACTGCACTTGAATTACATTTTTTTATTTTCTTGTTATTGGTGTTAATACTTTCCTTGTACCCTTTCAGAACGACAAGCGAAATTGTACAAGTGTTCTTAACTGACATTATGAAAAGTTTTTTCATCGCTGAGAAGCAAGTTAGGACATCGGCTCTGCAAGTTGTCTCGCTTGTTTTACGACAAGGTCTTGTTCACCCAGCGCAGGTATTTTGACGTTGTTGTTGTCGTTGTTCCGTTTATTTCGAAAAGCTCCTTGAAAATATCTCTAAAACTCTTGCACGAAATCACCATTCAACACCCTTCTTTCGTTGGCGTAAATTTGGATTGTAATATTTTTGAACATAATTCCTCCTTTACACTTACGATTTCTTTTCGTTTAATTTCGTAAAAGTGTTAGGAATAACACCAACATCTTGTGTTTGAACTATTTTTGTCTATTTGAATCTAGTGTATACCATACCTTATCGCAATCAGCACGGACAGCGACCAGTTATGTCATGTGAGAGCTGAACAATGTCTGAACGATTTAGATGGAAGATACCAAGGGTTTGTTCACATGAAGGCTTTCCAAGGTGTAAGAATGGCGTATGACCTACAAACTATAATACAAAAGGTAAGCGTTATCTAGAAGTACTTTTAACTCTCTGTGGAGAAGTTCATTAAAACAGAACAGAGAAGCTGTGATTAAGGCATATAATTGCACTCCTCCTTACCTGTTATCTGCCACTGCATTTGTGTAAATTGAGCTTTCAGGCTAAGGGAGATGTTCCTTTAACCTTAAACCCCATAAACTTCAGTTGTGTTTTTTATGTCAGTTTGATGTGAAAGGGGATGATCTAGAAAGTTCTGTTTTGTTTATATTTGGCCTGGCTTCATGAGAATTGGTTGGGATTATGTATGGAAAGAATGATCAGCCGTATTTTTCTATCCCTGTGTAGACGTACCCTTACATCTTTTTATTGTTCTTTCTTAGAACAATGGTGGTTATTTATGCGGTTACCGTGAAAACGAGAACAAGATTTCTCTGATTAGTCACGTGTATGGTTTGATTCGTTCGAATAAACAATACCGGCGTCCTTTCTTGTTGTCCATCATCAAAGTTTTCGATGATAAGGTGTGTACTAGACTAAAGACATTTTCTTAAATTACGTCACTGCAGCCTTTGCTTTTTAACATTATACGTTATCCGGAAAAAATCTAATAAAAATAATCCGGAAAATAATGTATACTCGGGTAAACATCTTTCCCCCGGTTTCCCCTGATAATGTACTACGTATTTAGGCATAATAAAAACCTTGTAAAACAATTTTTGGCTGATGTATGGTCACTTGTTTTTGTTAACGACACAAACTCATTCAAGGCTGCTGTGACGTCATTTACCAGCAAACCTATTATATTTCTTTCGTATTTGCTACACTTAATGGTCAGTGAATAAAAAGCAGATCTGTTGTTTGAAGTCGTGGAGAGATTTCGATGACGTCATCAGGATGGCCACTTTTTCGGAAATTAGGAAAATCTGGAAAATGTCAGGGAAATTAGATTAGAAGGGAAAAATTTCTTGTTTAATTTTTCAATGTTCTTGTTTAATTTTTTTGGAAATTCTTCCAGGACTTTTTTTAGCTTTTGTTAATTTCTATTTTGTTATGTATAATGTCTTTTAAGACATGTCTTAACTTGTTTATTTTCAATTTTTAGTCAGGGAAAACTATTAAAAGGCAGGGATTTTTTTCTGAAAATGGAATGGTCATCCTATACTTTTATTTCTCATTAGAAACCTACTGTTGATCTCCTGTACTTTCTCACGGAAAATCTCGCCTATCTGAGCTACACCACGCACGAGGAACCATTATTTGTCATTCATCATGTGGATACAACCGTGTCTATCGCTGGTGCCAATGTTTTGCAAACTTTTAAAGAGGTACTTCTGCAGTTTTGGAGTCGACTGTCTCAAACTAACAAATTTGAAAGTAGTTTGCATTACTGCTGGGGCAACATTCTATAAAACGAAATCTCTTGTCTTTCTTAACCAAAAACATACCTATCGATTTCTAACCATCTAAACTTCTTGGTTAAAAGCTTCATAAAATCGTCTGAAAGAACGAGTCATACCTGACCCTTGCCCTCACTTATCTAGATAAATTTAACAAGGTTTATACCACGAACGTAGCTGGTTAGACATCGATAGATGAACTGTATGGATGAACGAGTGCTTTAAAATTCTGTTTGTAGTGAAAGCGCCAGAGCGCCTTCCTTGTCAGCTGCTTCCACATTTGTTGTTAACTGTTAAATGGCACCATAATAGTGGGCGTTAACGGTTTGGATATCAACATGGGTGGTAATTTGCGCCATTATTGTAGTTGTGTTAAAAAGTCGAAACACAATAAATCTTATATGGCGTGTATGTGTTATTGATTTGCTCGTTTAGATATTTCATCCACGGAAACAAAGGAACGGCGGAAAGTCGCCCAAAAATAATTACGACGACGAAGACGACGACGATGTGAAAAATATACCGACAGGTTAGTTTGATTCATTCTAATGACGTTCACTTTATTGTTTCAAGTTTTGGTATCTTTAATGTAAATTCGTTTTCTCTTTTCTCTTTTTTTTGACAATAAAAGATTGCAAATATAAATATTAGAGAACTTGAAAAGCTATAATTAATAGTAATAATTACTAATTAAAAGTAATTAATAGTAATTAAAAATTATAGTAAAATCCTGACTTTCCTTCAGAATTTCCACCAACCAAAATTAAAAAACAATGTATAGATATAACCAACTCTGAAGGGACCGAATAAATAAGTGTTTGTTATATCCGAGTTCTCTTGTTATGCTATTCATTCCATGGAGCTGAAAAGAAACATCAGGAGAACTTAGCTGGGTTATCGGGATATTAGATCGCTGTCCATGCTCTCAGGGCTACATTTCCACCTTCGTCATAGTCAGATGTACAGTGGAATCACTATTGGTGCATAAAAAAGGAGTCCGCTTTATAGAGACTTTACCTATGAGAATTTGACTGTAAATCCATCCATCCGTATCATGAAAATAAACGCCATTAAGGACCGGCGTAAAAAGGGCCGATATGATAGGAGTAAAATTACTCTTCATTATAAAGTTTCGATCAAGTGTCCTAAATATATTTGAATGAACGAGGCATAATCTGACCCTTGCCTCACTAACCGAAATTTGTAAGGTTTTCAGCATTAACTTAGATGAGGAGAAATCGTTAGATGAAATATATTACAGCGATATTAAAATGTAATAAACACCAGTAAAATTACTAGTACAGTGAAATCTCTATGAAGCGGACACCATTGGTGTATAAAATAAGGTGTCCGCTTTATAGAGACTTTACCTATGAGAATTTGACTGTAAATCCATCCATCCGTACATGGAGTATGTGTCCATTATACTGTAATTTTTTAATTTTTAATTTTTTGCTTAATGAAATAAACTATTCGAATATGACAATTGATTTATAGGGTACAGCAATTTATGTTTTTCTACATACATATATATATAGAAATATATAACTATACGAAAAATAAAAATAAATAAATAAACTATCTAAAACAGTTCCATATGTTACTCAAAATAAAAATATCGGTGATAACGATCTGGAACCTCTCCATTGTATCACCGATCCAATTCGATCATCCGATCGTTGTATCACCGATCCCAATACATCACTGTTGTTCTTATTTTCGTATCTTGTAGATGAGAAGATTAACGTCAATGCATTGCGAGAAGTTGTGAAACAATCATTCGGTTGTTATCTGTTGTTGGAATTGAAATCTCATTTAAAAACTGTGTTTGGTCTCACTGACAGGTATGTACGTAGTCATGGTTATCATTCATTCATTTATTCATTTTATTTTTCGTTTTCTTTGGCCGCCACTCCTCGAAACTCCTTAAAACTCCTCCTAAGTTCAATCCCGGAGCGAGTCATCTCGGTGATTATAACAGTATATTAGTGCTAATTTCTAGAGTAGCTGCCTAAAGCGGTTGTTGTCAGTATAGCGTCTGTTGCTCTTATGAGGGTTTTAAATGCTTTACGATCACCTTCGTAGCGCCGTCGTTGATAATAATCACATATGCTTAAGATTCAGACTCAGCCTGTGTATGCTTAGAAAGTTTTGTTAGAAAGTTTTGTTAGAAAGTTTTGTTAGAAAGTTGCTTAAAAAAAGTGTACCTGTGGAGGAGGGGTGTTGTGGGTAAATAATATACGTTTCGATGATATCTTGTTATTTGTTAGTAAATGTCAGAAGTATTCACCATCGGAGCCGTCAAAGTTGTACGACAAGGCGTTGAATCGGAAGTACGACAACGACTTCACTACTCAATGCAAAGACTTGATCTTTACATCTAACATGGAGTCTAAAGAAATGAGGGAATATTATATTAAGGTAACCATCTTGGTGGTATAATCTGCAGAACAGGGTTGACGACAAATCGGACTTTTATGTTGCTTGGAAAGTGGAGGGAAGTGAAAAGGACAGAGTCGCTTCTATATGGGATGGGAAGTTTTTCTATATGGGATGGGAAGTTCTTCTATATGGGAAGTTTTTCGGAGGTTAACGTTTTTCGCGATATTAACCTAACTGAAAAATATCGTCTAGTTGTTCTTTCGGTCTGTCTTTTAGTTCAAAGATCTCATGATGACGTTAGATACAGACGATGAGAGTGATAGCGAGGCTGTCGCACCAGAAAAGGAACCGATTCCCATTCAAAATGTTCTTGCGGAAGTGATCGATTCCTCCTCTCTACCAAAATTATCAATCAATATTCCACCAGTTATACCGGCTCGCGTACGACAGCTTTTTCTTTTTTCTTTTAACGACACGTCTTCATTATGTCGTCCACCTTTCTTTCTTGACGGCACATGATATGTTATTCTATAATGTTATGTTATTCTCCATCACAGGTCTCTTTTTCTACTTCACGCAAGTCTCGCACATGTTTTGCACATTTGAGGTCTGTGTCTTACAGTGCTGTTAATCTTTCTACCAATCAGATTGCGCATCATTCTCACGAGATTAAGGTTATTTTTTATTGATATTTTCTTACTTTTCACTCGCAGGTGTACGAGAAAGAGAAGCCAAAAAGTCGTCACTCTGGAAGTCGTCGGAGTTCACGTTCTAGTAGAGGGTCTATGACGCACGACACTTAGTCGGCTCCTTACGATACATCTGTTCGATGACAATGGTTGCGAAGAATGTGATTCAGAAACGCGCAGCAGTTGGTCCTAGTTCTGGCGATGTGACCAACGCTAATGCCGTGTAAACATCGTTATTTTTCTTCTTACTTACTTCTATAAAGTATGGTTTACACTACTAACTCTCACTTACTTCTATAAAGTATCGTTTACACTCCTAACTCATCTTTCCCTACTTGTTTTTTGTTTTGTTTTTGATTCTTCAACGAACACAGTTTAAACAGTATAGGCACGTTCAATAAATTGTCTTCCACTTCACTTAACTAACAGTATCCCTACTTTAGCAAATACGACGACAACAAAGACGGCAACGTGAGTCAAACAAAAGATTCGTTTTCCGTGTGGATTTTGTTTACACTATACCATCGGGAAAATTTTGTCAGTGAAATATTTCTACACAAAACGTGAAAAGTTTATGTTTTGAAAACAAAGATGGAAGGGTAAATGTATCTTGTATTGCTTTTATACTGTTTTAAAAGTCATTTCGTTCTTTTTAATTCTGAAATCAAACTATTAGATTCGGTGGTTTTTTTCATGAATTATTCTCATGTTGACGTCTTCGTTTCCGTCGCAGCAGATGCGTGAGGTTCTGTAAGGCACGAAAAAAGCGTGGTGTTCAGATCGTAACTGCGCATGCCCTTACGCCTTCCGTCGTCGTTTTTTTTTTGTTGTTCATTTGTTTTAAACGTAAGGTTTATAGTTATATGTGAGCATGGTTGACATTTGGTCAGCCTCGTTTTCGCAATCTCTATATATAGCCTCTTGTTCAGTAGCGAATCACTTCCCATTGAAATCCCCGCACATGCGTTCATTGTCATGCGCTTATAAAAAACGATGCTAAAGTTAGAAAATTGTCAGGATTTTTTTTAGAGGAGACAGAAATTGAAGTTAATTTTATTTTCCGAAGGATTATTTTGTTCATGGCAATACAGTCTCGTTTTACATGAATATAATTTGATTTTCAACAGATATTTGTGAAAAGGGGGATGTTTATATGTGATATACTTCTATTTGCTGTTCTGGGAGTCCGATCTTTCTTTTTTGTGACTTCCGTTCAATTATAACTTGTTAACGAATACTTGAATGATTTTTTTTCCGACTGATTTGTTTAAGCGGTTGTATATAGTATTTTAGCCTTTTTGTATGTAGTAAATTATTTTAGCTGTTTAAAAGGAAAAAAAATAGTTATTTATCAACAATTAACGTTGTCATCATTTTCCCATCGGGTGTATAAGTACAGTCTTTAGAGAATCTGGAAGGCTATTGTGAAGCTCTATTATTGGTATTTTAAACTTGAACTAACTCGCTGTAGTTTGTTTTGCGCACTTTTTGATCACGTGATGGTAAATAACTACTGTGGATTGGTTGGAATTTTGTTATAATGATCAAAAAGTGTACGAAACAAAGTTTGTCTAGTAAAAAGATCAACAAAAAAAACTTAACAGAGCTCACAGTAATACTTCTCATGTTGAACAATTTTTTCAACATTCCTTTTCACTGCAGAAAAATCAACTTTCTGCACAATTTGCGTATACCGTTGCGGATTTGCACAAAATGTTTGAAACGTTCGGCCGAACGTTTAAATATTTGGCCGAATATCTTGGTAGTAGATTTCAACATAAGTGTGTTGAACCTGAAACCCAATTTTTGTAGCAGATATCAAAAGTATACAGAAACAAAATAAGTACCGCAATGGTTGATTTTTATTGACACGGATAAGCTTAGCAATTCAAAAGACCAGAAGCCATTGCATTGTGTTGGTGTTATTTAAAAGAAGAAAAACAAAATCAATTAGTCAGTAAAATAGATTGTTCGGATTGTTTCCAGAAAACTAGTCTGCATAATGTATTTTTAGATGTAATTTGTACTCTACAGATTAACGATTAACGATTGATATTAGTATAATGTAATTGCATGTTGGCGAGTGCAAGTAACGATAAATTTATCGTTAATTGCACGAGTGACAAAACGTGCAATTACATAGGAAGGATCTCAAAAGAAACTGCTCGTTTGAAAAAAAAGTTCTTTCTTTGTTTCCAAAACGCAATCTATAGTAATCTATAGTTATCAATAACAATATCTAACATGTTGTTCGGGAAAGAATAGTGGCCGATGATAGAATATACTGATCGCCTGATGATTAAAAAATTCACGAGTCCGTGCAACTGTTCTCATAACGTTCAATTACAAACTTTCAGAAGCAAATAAGCCAGAAGCAAATAATTTGAAAGTGTTTGAGCCAAAAACCTTTATATAAATCATAGTTATTAGAATACTCTAATGGCTATATTTAATTAAACGATTTATTTCACACGGGGCTCCATCTCATTAAAAAAGTCCACTCGTTGTGTGATTAACTGTTTTTAAATTGTAGATTTGTAGATTTTATTGTTCATAATGACCACTGCGCAAAATATGTAAAAATACGATAGAATATTTAGTCGTATTCTATCGTATATAGACGCGTATACGTGCGTATACGGCCTTATGCAACATATCGTACCCAACAATATACATGTCGTATATGGACCATTTAACCACGACATTATACCACTACTGTATACTGCCCGCGTGTACGACCGTACCCGATGTCGTATACGGTGCTATACTTAAACTCCGCCAGTATCCGATGTCGTATACGGTGCCATATTTAATATCCGCCAGAATGCAATGTCGTATACATTGTTATACGGTCATATATCACCGGCTACGCATATCGTATTCGCCAGTATCCGATTCTAAAGAGTGTACTACTTATATAATCTTAGCTTTAAACATTGGTTTAAACTGATTCAAAAATTTCAAAAATTAAAGACATCTTTTTGATTGAAATTTTTTTTCTCATCATAAAGAAAAACTAGACAATTCCTTACAATTACAATAAAAAGCTGACTTGTGAGATGTGTTTATATTAATCCGTTTTGGATAGGTATAATTCACTTGTTCAGAACGGCAACTCCGTCAGATAAGACTTTATGAAATTTGTGAGGAATTTTCATAGGAAATACAGTCTTTACAAATCGCAAAGTTCTCTGGAAAAGTTGACCTTAGCATCATTTATTTGTATTCAATTTAGAGCGATACCTTACGGACATTAGAAATCATTAGTACCCTCACTAAAATCAAGTAAATGTCGAGGCTTGATGAAGTGAAGAGGTATATCTGACAGATTCGCCATAAACAAATTTTCAGTTTCGTGCAAGATCGCTTTAATTGACCAATGAGGATTCTTTTAATTTTGTCGTTAAACTCGTTCAGTATCACTCATTTCTTCGGCTGGAATGAGTTCCCACTCCCAAACTTGCTTCAAATGTTTTAGAGCTGAAATGTACAATATACATTCGTTCCTTAAATGTTGTTGTAGCACTAAAAAGTGCAAGTGTTTTTCCTTCGTAAGCAAAAAAAATAAAAGTAACATAAAAAGTAGGGAAAAAATCTGGTGACTAGCAAGAATATTAGCAGGGTGGCTACTCAAAATCAAACATGAAAAATTAGGAGATTTTCCAATATTTTTTAGGAGAAATTGTGTAATTTCGGCCTAAATGTCCTAAAATATTCCTCACCAGAACCTGAGTAATACACACTGCAAGTTATCTTAACAAATTAAAAACGTAGAAACTTGTTGTTATACTACACAAATTAAATACCCAAAGGGGAACAAATTTGGTCTTCTCATGCTCATAAGACAATTGCCGTATTGTCATATCTTAGCAACGTATAAGAATTTTTTTTCTGTCTGAATGAAAACTGTGGTAATTTTATTCAGACAGATTTTTACTTTCCACATGACTGGAAGAAAATGAGATATCTAGGAGTTAAATTTAGTGGTGTACCTTCAAAAAATGCGAAATGTTAAAGAGGTGGTTGTGAAAAGAAGATACTTACTTCTCAAAACTTGCAGATCCAAAAACATCATGAATTATTTTCTAGATGGTACAAAATAGAGAGAAAAAAGTGATGAAAATTCGAAAACTTCGCGCCAATAGTTTACGCAGGGTGTATAGTTAGCAGAAACTTAATAAAATATAGTAGTAAACTAAATGGTATTAGATAAACTTAAAAAATTCAACTTTTTAACTTTTCGTAGTGTAAATAAAGCTTAAATCAGAGGTGGATTTAGAACTTAAGATCGATCCACGCATGTGCCTTAGCTTGAATTTTTCGATCCAGAGCGATCCAAAACGGATTTCGAAAAAGTTGAAGAAAGTTCAACTTTTCTTTCTTTATTCTTTTCCGGACAGGATTTCGATCCGATCCGGACCGGTCCGGTCAAGATCCAGATAAGTGGAAACCAGCCTTTAGGTGGAACCAGTCTGGTCATTAAGGTAATTAGGGTAAATAATTAATGGTCATTTAGAGTATAAATAGAAAAATGTGCAAATAATAGTTTTAACAGAAAATTAATGACACTGCACTCCTCCATGTTTTTCGACTAACCCTAGAGGCGCCGCTGGAGAGAAACATTATCAACCAATTCTTTTTCGTGCAACATGGCTGCTGTTTTTACTAAACTTTCCAGCTTCAGAGCTCTATCTCGTCTTAATACGGTAAGCATCTTGTTATACCTTTTTATCTGGGTGTTTCGAAAAGAACTTTAAAGCACTTAACTCGTTAGAGCTTGAAAATAAGGCGAACAAGTTCAACAAAGAATGATGGTACTTGGAAGCTGAAAATTTTTATTTTTGATGATTGTTCGCAATACGGCTTGGTGCCCAGACTAGCTCTTTTTTTTGTGACTATGGTTGATACTACTCGTGATGCAGGTGGTATAAATGCTTCTCTTTTCTGTAATTTGGAATTTATCTTTAAAAATTTAACCAGCAAATGTCAATTTTCTTTCTTTAATAACTCTTCAACCCCTTGAAAAGAGCTTTCATCTCATATAAAATTCATTGTTATATTTTAACTTTATTTTGAGAAAAAAAGGATTCTTTTTTCCGTTTCCATCATTTTGAAATACACTGTATTTGTTCATAGGCTTCTATTTTAAGTTTTAACTTATAATTGTAACAAAAGAATAAAATAATTGTAAACAAATTGAATATATTTATATTGTTTGTCAGTCTAGTATTCATAATATATAATTAGAGTTTATCATGTCATAGACCGGTTGTTTTTGTTTGCGACGTTTCGACAGTTACTACTGTCATCATCGGGCGTTTGTAAATGAATGATGTAAAGTTTATATATGTTTTCAGTAGGATCGAAATTATTTCGGACCTGGAAGGAAGCAATGTCAATATTTCGGACCTGGAAGGAAACAATGTCAATAATTTGTTTTGCGTAGAGCTGGAAACCATATCGCAGGAACATTATACGATGTACTATTAATACTGGAATTGTTTTTGACACTGTATATAGTCTCTTTGACTTTTCGAGCAGTCCATCCTTTTTCCTTGTCAAGGATCTTTCTATTCTCCCAATCAAACTTGTGGTCATTAGTCCAACAGTGGTCAGCAATTTCGTTTTTGGTTACATCGCCATTCCGTACGGCTCGCATATGTTCTTTGATGCGTTGCTCAAATGTTCTTTTTGTTTCTCCTATATAAACTGATTCACAATCACTACATGGAATTTGGTATATCACGTTATTTGTGTCGTTCATTGAGATCTTGTCTTTCGGATGAGATAATATGTTACGAAGAGTTTCCGTTGATCGAAATCTGCATTTGATGTTGTGTGTACGGAATATTCTTTGTAAAGCATTACTGATACCAGATACATAAGGAATACTAATAGTGGTCACCGGTTCTTGTTCTGTTGATTCTTCGGTGTTTGAAGTTCGAGTATTGTTTATTCTATTTTCAACTCTTCTAACAATCGTCCTGTCATATCCATTTGCTTGGAGAACCGATTTGATATGTTTCATTTCTTCAACACGATCATCGTCATTACTAACAATATCTTTCGCCCGATTTATTAACGATGCAACAACACTTTCTTTGCAACTTTGTTGATGGTTTGAGTTACAGTTTAGATATTGGTCTGTATGTGTTGGTTTACGATATACGTTCACTGAAATGCTTCCGTCTTGATTTCTTTTTACAAGAGTATCCAAGAATGGGATGCAATTATTCGATTCCTGCTCGATTGTAAATTTTATTTTCGGGTGCAATCCATTTAGATGTTGATGAAAATTATTCAATGAATCTCGTGTCACTATAGCGTAAACATCGTCAACAAAACGTTTCCATACTTTTGGGGGTTTGTCAGCGGTTGTTGTGGCTGTGGACTCAAACGCTTGCATGAAGATTTCAGCAACTACAGAAGATGCCGGACCTCCCATTGCAACTCCATCTGTTTGAGTGTAATAAGTTTCATCGAATAGAAACCACGTTTTTGTTAATACAAGCGTTATCAATTCCAAAAATTCTGTTGGTGGAATTTTCGTTTTGGATGAAAAGTTTGAGTCATTAGAGATTAAATCTCTAATTATATTGATCGTGTCATTTATCGGTACATTTGTGTAAAGTGATGTAACATCGAATGATACCATTTCTTCATCAACATTGACAGTTTTTGTTCTAACAAAGTCGGAAAACTCTTTTGAATTCTTGCATCGGTTAGTTTGTGTATATGATGATAATATCTTTGCTACGTATTTTGATAAGTCGTACAACGGCGTACCGGTGCATGAGACTATTGGTCGTATAGGTATTCCAGTTTTGTGTATCTTCGGCAGACCATAGAATCGAGGTGGTGGAGAATCGCTTGGTTTTAATCTGAAATATGTTTGTTGATCGATAAAACCATTGTTATGTAGTTTCTGAAGTTTTTGTCGTACTTCTTTTTTGATTGTTTCAGTTGGGTTCTTCTTGAGCGTTTTGTATGGACCATTGTTTATATGATCGTAACATTTCTGGATATAGTTGGGTTTGTCTAATACCACGGTTGTTCGTCCTTTGTCAGCTGGCAGAATCATGATACTGGTATCTTTCTGAAGATTGCGAAGAGCTTTTCTGTCTTTTCGGCTGATGTTGTCGGTTGGTGTTTTCGATTGTTGTAGAGTTAGACTGACTTTAGCTCGTATATTGTCAGCTTCCTCTTTTGGTAGGTTTTTGATACCACTCTCTACATTTGCAACAATTTCTTTTGTTGGAATTTCAGTTGGTGTTATACTAAAATTCATTCCCTTCGACAAAATATTGGTTTCATCAGATGACAATTGTTTTGATGACAAGTTCATTATCCATCTTGATTTATCTACTTTCTGTTCGGTATCTTCCTTCTGTGGATGTAGGTTTGCGAATTTTCTAACCTGTCTTGTTCTAGCGACTTCCATCTCCCTTTCAAATGTCTTATTATGAACAGATTTGATGAGTTCATATTCTTCTGATGTTGTTTTATCCTTGATTTCTTGGTCCAACTCTTCCATTGACTGTTTTAATTTCTCTCTTGTCACATGATTGAGATGGATTCGTTCTTGAAGCAAGACTTTGCTGGCACGACGTAATATCTGACGGCTTTTCTCAGTTTTGACTTTGCAATGAATTCTTAGATCATTTGGCGTCAAATTATTATGTAGACATCGGAGCGAGAATCTTAGATGGTTCGAGTACCTAGCGTACTTCGCTCGAGTCTTTTCCAACTTCCGCACTGAAGCTAACATGGAATCTCCATATTGTGTTTTAATCAAATTGAATATATTTATATTGTTTGTCAGTCTAGTATTCATAATATATAATTAGAGTTTATCATGTCATAGACCGGTTGTTTTTGTTTGCGACGTTTAGTCTCATGCACCGGTACGCCGTTGTACGACTTATCAAAATACGTAGCAAAGATATTATCATCATATACACAAACTAACCGATGCAAGAATTCAAAAGAGTTTTCCGACTTTGTTAGAACAAAAACTGTCAATGTTGATGAAGAAATGGTATCATTCGATGTTACATCACTTTACACAAATGTACCGATAAATGACACGATCAATATAATTAGAGATTTAATCTCTAATGACTCAAACTTTTCATCCAAAACGAAAATTCCACCAACAGAATTTTTGGAATTGATAACGCTTGTATTAACAAAAACGTGGTTTCTATTCGATGAAACTTATTACACTCAAACAGATGGAGTTGCAATGGGAGGTCCGGCATCTTCTGTAGTTGCTGAAATCTTCATGCAAGCGTTTGAGTCCACAGCCACAACAACCGCTGACAAACCCCCAAAAGTATGGAAACGTTTTGTTGACGATGTTTACGCTATAGTGACACGAGATTCATTGAATAATTTTCATCAACATCTAAATGGATTGCACCCGAAAATAAAATTTAATCGAATAATTGCATCCCATTCTTGGATACTCTTGTAAAAAGAAATCAAGACGGAAGCATTTCAGTGAACGTATATCGTAAACCAACACATACAGACCAATATCTAAACTGTAACTCAAACCATCAACAAAGTTGCAAAGAAAGTGTTGTTGCATCGTTAATAAATCGGGCGAAAGATATTGTTAGTAATGACGATGATCGTGTTGAAGAAATGAAACATATCAAATCGGTTCTCCAAGCAAATGGATATGACAGGACGATTGTTAGAAGAGTTGAAAATAGAATAAACAATACTCGAACTTCAAACACCGAAGAATCAACAGAACAAGAACCGGTGACCACTATTAGTATTCCTTATGTATCTGGTATCAGTAATGCTTTACAAAGAATATTCCGTACACACAACATCAAATGCAGATTTCGATCAACGGAAACTCTTCGTAACATATTATCTCATCCGAAAGACAAGATCTCAATGAACGACACAAATAACGTGATATACCAAATTCCATGTAGTGATTGTGAATCAGTTTATATAGGAGAAACAAAAAGAACATTTGAGCAACGCATCAAAGAACATATACGAGCCGTACGGAATGGCGATGTAACCAAAAACGAAATTGCTGACCACTGTTGGACTAATGACCACAAGTTTGATTGGGAGAATAGAAAGATCCTTGACAAGGAAAAAGGATGGACTGCTCGTAAAGTCAAAGAGACTATATACAGTGTCAAAAACAATTCCAGTATTAATAGTACATCGTATAATGTTCCTGCGATATGGTTTCCAGCTCTACGCAAAACAAATTATTGACATTGTTTCCTTCCAGGTCCGAAATATTGACATTGCTTCCTTCCAGGTCCGAAATAATTTCGATCCTACTGAAAACATATATAAACTTTACATCATTCATTTACAAACGCCCGATGATGACAGTAGTAACTGTCGAAACGTCGCAAACAAAAACAACCGGTCTATGACATGATAAACTCTAATTATATATTATGAATACTAGACTGACAAACAATATAAATATATTCAATTTGATTAAAACACAATATGGAGATTCCATGTTAGCTTCAGTGCGGAAGTTGGAAAAGACTCGAGCGAAGTACGCTAGGTACTCGAACCATCTAAGATTCTCGCTCCGATGTCTACATAATAATTTGACGCCAAATGATCTAAGAATTCATTGCAAAGTCAAAACTGAGAAAAGCCGTCAGATATTACGTCGTGCCAGCAAAGTCTTGCTTCAAGAACGAATCCATCTCAATCATGTGACAAGAGAGAAATTAAAACAGTCAATGGAAGAGTTGGACCAAGAAATCAAGGATAAAACAACATCAGAAGAATATGAACTCATCAAATCTGTTCATAATAAGACATTTGAAAGGGAGATGGAAGTCGCTAGAACAAGACAGGTTAGAAAATTCGCAAACCTACATCCACAGAAGGAAGATACCGAACAGAAAGTAGATAAATCAAGATGGATAATGAACTTGTCATCAAAACAATTGTCATCTGATGAAACCAATATTTTGTCGAAGGGAATGAATTTTAGTATAACACCAACTGAAATTCCAACAAAAGAAATTGTTGCAAATGTAGAGAGTGGTATCAAAAACCTACCAAAAGAGGAAGCTGACAATATACGAGCTAAAGTCAGTCTAACTCTACAACAATCGAAAACACCAACCGACAACATCAGCCGAAAAGACAGAAAAGCTCTTCGCAATCTTCAGAAAGATACCAGTATCATGATTCTGCCAGCTGACAAAGGACGAACAACCGTGGTATTAGACAAACCCAACTATATCCAGAAATGTTACGATCATATAAACAATGGTCCATACAAAACGCTCAAGAAGAACCCAACTGAAACAATCAAAAAAGAAGTACGACAAAAACTTCAGAAACTACATAACAATGGTTTTATCGATCAACAAACATATTTCAGATTAAAACCAAGCGATTCTCCACCACCTCGATTCTATGGTCTGCCGAAGATACACAAAACTGGAATACCTATACGACCAATAGTCTCATGCACCGGTACGCCGTTGTACGACTTATCAAAATACGTAGCAAAGATATTATCATCATATACACAAACTAACCGATGCAAGAATTCAAAAGAGTTTTCCGACTTTGTTAGAACAAAAACTGTCAATGTTGATGAAGAAATGGTATCATTCGATGTTACATCACTTTACACAAATGTACCGATAAATGACACGATCAATATAATTAGAGATTTAATCTCTAATGACTCAAACTTTTCATCCAAAACGAAAATTCCACCAACAGAATTTTTGGAATTGATAACGCTTGTATTAACAAAAACGTGGTTTCTATTCGATGAAACTTATTACACTCAAACAGATGGAGTTGCAATGGGAGGTCCGGCATCTTCTGTAGTTGCTGAAATCTTCATGCAAGCGTTTGAGTCCACAGCCACAACAACCGCTGACAAACCCCCAAAAGTATGGAAACGTTTTGTTGACGATGTTTACGCTATAGTGACACGAGATTCATTGAATAATTTTCATCAACATCTAAATGGATTGCACCCGAAAATAAAATTTAATCGAATAATTGCATCCCATTCTTGGATACTCTTGTAAAAAGAAATCAAGACGGAAGCATTTCAGTGAACGTATATCGTAAACCAACACATACAGACCAATATCTAAACTGTAACTCAAACCATCAACAAAGTTGCAAAGAAAGTGTTGTTGCATCGTTAATAAATCGGGCGAAAGATATTGTTAGTAATGACGATGATCGTGTTGAAGAAATGAAACATATCAAATCGGTTCTCCAAGCAAATGGATATGACAGGACGATTGTTAGAAGAGTTGAAAATAGAATAAACAATACTCGAACTTCAAACACCGAAGAATCAACAGAACAAGAACCGGTGACCACTATTAGTATTCCTTATGTATCTGGTATCAGTAATGCTTTACAAAGAATATTCCGTACACACAACATCAAATGCAGATTTCGATCAACGGAAACTCTTCGTAACATATTATCTCATCCGAAAGACAAGATCTCAATGAACGACACAAATAACGTGATATACCAAATTCCATGTAGTGATTGTGAATCAGTTTATATAGGAGAAACAAAAAGAACATTTGAGCAACGCATCAAAGAACATATGCGAGCCGTACGGAATGGCGATGTAACCAAAAACGAAATTGCTGACCACTGTTGGACTAATGACCACAAGTTTGATTGGGAGAATAGAAAGATCCTTGACAAGGAAAAAGGATGGACTGCTCGAAAAGTCAAAGAGACTATATACAGTGTCAAAAACAATTCCAGTATTAATAGTACATCGTATAATGTTCCTGCGATATGGTTTCCAGCTCTACGCAAAACAAATTATTGACATTGTTTCCTTCCAGGTCCGAAATATTGACATTGCTTCCTTCCAGGTCCGAAATAATTTCGATCCTACTGAAAACATATATAAACTTTACATCATTCATTTACAAACGCCCGATGATGACAGTAGTAACTGTCGAAACGTCGCAAACAAAAACAACCGGTCTATGACATGATAAACTCTAATTATATATAATTGTAAACACTTCAAAATGTTCCAAAATGTTGAAGTAGTTTTATATTAGATCTAAGGATACTTCCAGAAAACACGAAGAGAAAATACATACAATAAATACACTTTTCCCAAATTTCTGTTTAAACTTCGTCTTAAAGCTTAGTTATCAAGTTTCTCCTCGTTTCTATGCGTTTTATTGTTTTACTAATTTCATAGCGTTATTACCAATCAATTAGTCACTTATTATTCCAATTCCCCAAGAGAATAATTAAAAGCAATTAAGAATAAGAGCCTACGTGGTTGCTAAACAAATTTAATTATGATCCAATTCCAAAAAACTGGAACTATACTATCACTATACTTTGCTGCTGGATAAAATTTCTTAGTGAAATATTACAACCATGAATTTATTAGACATAAATTTTGCCGTTATGGTGCTATAGATGTCAATGTCACCATTTATTACCAGAACGTTTTCTTAAGAATCATATCTTTCTTCTAAATAGTTAGTCATAACAGCCATTATTGTATAATATGACCTTTATTGTGATAGAAATAAATTTACACTTAAATACTAATTTTTTGGTAAACACAGCTTAGTACTTTCTGTTCGTATATTCTCTCGCTTAACCTAAAACCTCCACAAATTTCCTTTGATTTCTTATGTTACTTTTTATTGAATTAATATTTCACTTGAATGTTTATAAAAATTTTCCCCTTTTCCCCTTTTCTCCACGACGTTTTTTCAGCTTCCATTGATGTGACTTAACAGGTTGTGTTAAAATATGACGAGAAAGAATTTTTTCGGCATATCATGAATAAGAAATGAGCTGAAAACTATGGAATGTGCACCAAAAAGTTGTACTTGCCCTGGAAGGTTTTTGGAATAGAGCCGTTGTTTGAAAGGCGTTGCTTTGGAAGTACACGAAGCATAAGAGACCGAAGCGTGGGATGAGCGACGGATAGTTTCACAAAAATCCAATTTAAGAAAATTATGACCATAAAATTTCCTGGAATCGGTCAGTTTTGGACAGATTAGACATTTCACTGTGCGGCTGGATGATCGAATCCAAAATAATCTGTTCGCTCATTCCACAGAGTCAACTGGTAATAACGTTTCTGCAAAATGGCAACTCAATATCATCGATATTTCATGAGATATCTGTTCCAGTAATTCAGAAATCCAACTTTGTAGTAAAGTTAGTGCTCTAAGACACAGTGTTTTGGATAAGCAAAGAGTTATATACCCAAACTTTTAAATAAATTTCTTATACAAGCTAAAACGCTGCTCCTGCCTTAGCTATACTGACTCCATAATCTTGACAATTTTCCAGTCCTAATAAAGTGTTAATAATGTTTCTTTTAGAGATTCCATTTGCATGCGGCTCGTTTCTCTAGTTCTTCAAGAAAAGATACATCACCTGTTGTAAATTGTCATAACGAATGGGATCCTTTGGAAGAGGTCATTGTTGGAACACCAGAGTATGCTTGTGTGCCACATTTACGAGGACCAGAGAAATCGGTAATTGATAAAGAATATTGGGAATGGTTTGACGATAATCAAGGCCAGTACGTACCAGCCGAACACACAAAGATAATCAACGACGAAATTGAAGAATTTTGTAATATTCTCCGACAGGAGGGTGTAATCGTTAGACGCCCAGATATTCTTAAACATGGCGAGGTTCAATTTTCTTCATATCTACAAAAATCTAGATCAATTTTTCATATTGATAGCTAATGTGTAACTTTATTTCATATCAGGGTTACAAAACACCGGATTTTGAATCAAAGACTGGATTGTATGCTGCCATGCCACGTGATATATTGATTACCATTGGCAATGAAATCATTGAAGCACCAATGGCATGGAGAAGTCGCTTCTTTGAATATCGAGCGTATAGATCACTGTTAAAAGAATATTTCCGGAAGGGTGCTAAATGGACTACGGCACCAAAACCTTTGATGGCCGATGAATTGTATAATCAAGTAAGTGAAACTGTAGTGGTTTGGTTAATCTTTTCATATAGGTTTCGAATAGATTAATTACGAATTGAGTCTACCACAAGGTAAAGCACATAGAAAGCATGTCAAATCAGTCACTAGGGTAATAGACTATTTCATATGAACTAGACGCCAAGGCGGCGTAACTCGCCGCCCAAAAGTTTTTGGGATGCAATAGTTGTCTGTTTGCTTAAGATAAGCTTAGGAATCATTTTACATAAGCGTCTTTCGTTTCTCATTTAATGTAAATCAATTATTGCTGAGTAATTTTTCAGAAAGTTTGGCTTTGCAAAAGGCATTCTAGTTATAGTTACTAACCGTAAATGACCGCGTAGTGCTCGAATAACGTCCAGTCCGAATAAACGCCCACCCTAAAGCTGATGATGATGACACTAGTTATATTATAATGTCAACGCCATATCTTTATTCTGTTGAAAAACGACTTAAAAAATAGTATTCCCTTTAGCAGCCTTTTGAATAATGATACTATCGTTATTTAAAAGGTTAACAAGAGCTTCCGATTCCTCCTTGGTGAGTTTAGAAGAGGCTGGGCACTTGTAGTTCTGATAGGACGACAATGACGTATCTTTAAGCCTGGACTTAGCAAGATCAATATCAACTTCATTGCGTAATTCAGGCTTAAAGTCACGATTTTCTTAGGAGGTATAGAAAAATTTAAACCTTTACATAAAAATGATTATTCATGATCAGATAAATTATATGAAGAGAAATTGAAAATAACCTTCTCGTGAACAAAATGCAAATGTGACTGTAGTCAAAAAAATGATAGTCAATCACCAAGAGACATTTTGACGATGTTGAATTCAGACGAGATGGATGGTAGATATAAATGTTTAGCTCTTATTTCTTCGTTTAGCAAGATGCGTTGACAATTTAGATATGCTTCACTAGTTCGTAAATTTCTGTTCGCGGCACGGAATTTCAGAAAGTTCGGGATGACATCATGAGATATACATGCCACTTATTATGGCAAATCTAAGCGCCACTTTAAGGTCCGGATATGTGAGCATTTAGGAATTACTTATTTGACGGATAAAAAAAGATCTGTTCAACCTAGTCAAGCTACCGCTGTTCTTGATCATTCGTTGCACTGTCAATACTCCTTCGTTTGACGATTTTTCCATTTTATCCCGTGAGTCTAACGGTTTCAAACTCACCTTGAAGAAGAGCCTTTTAATTGGTCGTGATAAACCAGTGTTAAATAGAACCATTCAATCCATGCCTCTAGAATAATTCTAGTGTGTAATTTCTATTGTTTTTAGTTGATGAATTTTATATAAAACTTTGTAATTTTGTACCATGCTTATAGAGACGTTATCATGGGGTGCGGTATGCCCCCGAACACCTGTCAAGAATAAATTACACATGGATTTGTCGAAAACTATTTCTTTTCTGATATAAATGACATAGCTTCAATCAAATGTTGTTTATAGAGCTATTATAAAGAAACGCACCTCCATGGTTCGCGATAGTTTAATATTTCTATTGGCCCCTCCACTTGGTCCCTCCATGTTTTGGTGTTGGCCTGACTTGTTACAAATGATCTCTTCTTAATATTTAACTGGGTTGCTACTATTTAACGGCTCCTGACATCTGAAATAACAGGCTGTATAATCAATCAATCAATCCCTTAATGAGATTTGCAAGATTTTAGAATTTTTATTGATTATTACATTCTTTCTCATTAAAGAAATTTAACACTTATACAAAAGAAGAGATGAACACTGCAACTTTATCTGGTGAGTTCGCTGTCACAGAATTTGAACCATGCTTCGATGCTGCAGAATTCATGAGGGCTGGAAAAGATATATTCGTTCGACAGAGCCATGTAAGTTTTTCATTGAACCTTTTCTTGACAACGTCTTTAATTAATGGATGAAAAACAACTAAAACAATTATAGCAATTTTTTTAATTTTCGTAAGCCATTTATTCTTGATAATATCAACCGTTTAGGTGACGAATATGATGGGAATTGAATGGATGAAACGACATCTGGGGGACAAATATAATGTTCATGTCCTCAATTTTCCTGAAACTCAACCTATGCATATCGATGCAACATTAAATTTGATAGGACCTGGTTTAGCTCTATGCAATCCAAATTACCCTTTACCGAATCATCAAAAAGAATTCTTTGAAAAAGCAGGGTGGAAATTGCTTCCTGCTCCTGAACCTTTTCCGCCAACTACACCATTACCGTATACTTCAGATTGGTTGCACATGAATACCTTAATGTTAGATGAGAAACGAGTAGTTGTCAATGAAGTTGACGTACCACTTCAAAAGGTAATTATTTAATTGATAGTCTTGTTCTATAGCCTTGTTTCCTGACTGAATATAAATGAATATAAATGAATATAAATGAATATAAATGAATATAAATGAAAATAACAACAGGCAATCGATAAATTGGAGGATTATAAAGTAGCACAGCATAATAATAAGAATGTAACATTGAGCAATGGCCAAATTGGACGAATATAGAGGGATATAGGGTAAGTAAAAACAGGTAAAAATAGGCAATGGAAAAATGCAATCAATATATCAATATATCAACGGCCAATGTATAAATGAGAGGATCATAACAGAACACAAGATAATAAAAATGTAACAATGGACAACGGTCAAAGCGAATAAAAACAGATTGATGAAGGGTAATTAACTGAGAATTTTACTGTTTTACTTTTCTGTTAAAATACTTCATAAAATGTTTTGGTGACATGCTGTATTCTTCCTATGTTTCTGGAAAAGTCAACTCCTATAGTTCTGATTACCGTTTGACATTAATATTGATGAAAATCTTGATGATATTTTATGGTGTTCCTTTAGCTGTTTGAATCTCTTGGGATAACATGTATCAAAGTATCCATTCCCCACGCAAACCAGCTTGGAGGCGGTTATCACTGCTGGACATGTGACGTTCGACGGACAGGAAATTTAGAAAGTTATTTTTAATCCAGAATTGATTATATGATGGGTTTCTTCAAAATATCAAAGTTTATATTTTATTAATTCATTCATTTAAAAGGAAAATGACGGATTGCAACTTCTTTATTATTTCCCAACTAAGCAAAACAAGAAAGACAGAAAAAAAGGAAAATCTTACTTTCCAACTCCGCATGATACGTCAGATACTTCCTTTCTTCCCTGAAAAAAGTAAGGCGAGCAATCTATACATTATTACAGACAACAAAGAAACTTTTCAGTTAAAACTTTTGTCTTGTATGAATGTCAATTTCTCGTTGGACAGAACATTCTTTTTGTTGTTTGGGTATACACCACTCCACACAATGAAAAACGCACAGTTAATATTCTCTGGTCGGATCATTTAAGAGGAAAGGAAAAAATAAAAAAACGTTTGTTTAAATTTTTTAATGCAGTTATTTTGAAACTTGGAAATATTTTGATCTAAAGAAAAACTAAAACAAAGATGATAATACATTCAGTATGATATATATGCGGATAATAAAAAAAAATTGGAAACTTGTTTTTCTCGGTGACAAAGTTTATGTCAAAATCCAACCAATAACGAGCTCTTGTCTAACAGCTAACCTGATAACGAAAAAATAATTAGATCCACTTGATCAGCAAACATTACAGAACAATCGCGTGTCACAGCTTTTAAATTAATAATGCTATTCGAAAGTTATTATGCAACAAAACACCATGTGTAACTTAATTTATGTTAGTACAGAGTAAAGGTAAATATCTTTTGAACGAACAAATTGTTTGAAAAACACTAAGAAGCGATTTTAGCTAAATTTAAGCTAAAATCACTTGTCAGTACTGTCTTCAGTACTGTCTTCCGAAAGAGATGATTTTCAAAACAAAAACGAAAGTGGCTGTGAAACGAAAGTGTTTCAATCATGGAAAAATATTGAGTGGGAAAGAAATATCGTAGATAGAAAGATAAAATACATTTTTCAAATACAATTTTCGTTAATATCATTACAACAGTAATAACCAAAAATGAATTTTTTTAAATATTTTTTCTTCTTCTAAATATCGTATTCAAAAAGGTCTTTAACTAGATTCATCTAGCCGGAAGCTAATCAACCAATCAAATCAAAGTTTTCATTAGTTGATAGTCAATACTTCTTCGATGTGAAAGTGAGTGTGCTAAATGGCGTGCCATACGTGCCTTAAGTGTCCTACGTCCCTTACGTGCACGTTGTTAGTCGATATGAAAAATAGAGCTTGATGATACACACCCAGCATGTATGTAAAGCATTCAGTAGCAAACTTAAAAAGTTATACAAAATGAATTCATTGGATAAAGTGACACTAAGAACGACATACAATACTGGAATATTGCCATCAGTTCTCTATGGCATACTCATTTGGGGAAATTGCGCTGACAATTTAATCAATGGTGTTGAAAAAATTCATATAAAAGCTGGCCGTTTTATTGAGCGGGTCAGTAAATCAATACCCAACTCTGAAGTCCTTACTGTTTCAAACTGAAAACCGCTGAATTTTTACTATAAGAAATATTTGGCATGTAAAACATACAAATTATACAATGGATTGTCATCTCTTCTTGAAAGATTATTAGTAAAATCGTCGGTTCTAAAAAGAACAAGAAACAAACTAAAAATTGATCAGCCACCTTTTCGTTACATTGGGTGCAAAAGATCGTTCTCCTACAGAGCTGCTACAGTATGGAACAATATTCCATGTAATATAAGAGAACTCTTTAGAACTCCTTAGAGCTTTTAGAAGTTTCAGAACTTTTAGAACTTTTAGAACTTTAGAACTCTTTAGAACTCCTTAGAACTCTTTAGAAAGCTTCAAGAATGCATTATGCGATTCTAAAGTCCTGTCCCAAATGCAAGAGCTCGAGAACCAGAAAATTATTTATATTATTAAATCAAAGTAATTTTGATTTTAACAAATGTAGGGCCTATTTTTCAAACCCCATTTCTCTTAATTTCCCAAATCGGTCCAATTGCCATGTTGCAATTTTTTTGTATTAGTTTAATTTCTTAATCTTAAATTGATCTTCCAATCTTTGTACCACAAGTCTGCTGACTTTTGAAATTTATAGAAACTTTTACTGAAATTATTTTTGTACATTATTCTTTTATTATTTCCACGAGTTTACTCCGTTTTTAACCACTATTTACCAAACGATTTTATGAATTTTATTTTTTCTATGTAATTTGCAATTTCCATTACATTAATTTCTTAAATCGGTGCTTATTTACAAATTTGAATTTGAAATTCCAATCTTCACTACCTCTTTTTGCTTAATTTATTTTCAGTAGGTCCACATCATTGTTTTTATTACTACCTGTTGTATATATGACCTTTACCAAATAAATCAATAATAATAATAATGTTCATTAATGTTAGTTGTTATTAAAAAATATAACGGCGCATGCACAATGGAAAATCCTTGATAAGGCCTTTTTCCTTGCCTAATTTTGATTCCACCTTTAAGCTTTCGAAAGGAATCTTGACACAAGCATTTCCAAATTTCATATGTTATTTTTTTTTCATATGAATATTTTTATGAGTGAAATAAGCCCAATCTAAGTTAATCAACTTAACTGAATATTACGGGGGTATGGAGAACAGGATGCAAGGGTTGAGATAAGTCTGAAGCTCGTGAATGTATTTAATATTGACGAAGGAACACTATCAGAGATAGGAAATGGGGTATTCTGGGCCATCTAAATTTCCCGCTATAAGACCAGCTCCGCAGATAGTCAAAACAGTGTGAAATCACCGCTAAAATAAGTACTTCCGGAGCTAGTCAAAATATCATAAAAATCTACAAAATTTGAGTATTTGCGCAGATAGTCAAAATATCGATAAAATATTGGGTATAATGGATATGTTAATTTTGATGACGTCATCAATCCGATTTTAAAAATAAAATCCGATTTTTAAAAAATAAACTGATTTTCAAAAATAAAATCCGATTTTTAAAAATAAATCCGATTTTATAATTTTTGGAATAATTCTTGTTGCTGTGGAAACCATTCCGGAATTTCCCTTGCAAGTCTCCGAGTGTACCATATAGCTAAGCTAGTTGAGGGTGAGACGTCAAAAATGCGCAAAAGATGAAAAGCATACCGCTCGGTCACGGTTGAATGAGTAAGGGGAATTTCCCTTGCAAGTTCTGTCCGTATAGCTATGCTAGTCGGATGCCCCAAACGTATAATAAATGACTGCGCTAAATGAAGAGCAAAGACACATTCTCAGAGGAATTTCTCATGGTATCCAACACTATATCAAGCAAGGTTCTTTCACGAGGTCCATTTATTTTAATAGCCAACACTCGCTAAGCGCTCATCTTTAAAGTTGAATTGTCCATCTTGCAAGACATAGAGGTAACAATTGATCTCCCCCGCAGACTTTTCTTTCTTGGTTATCCCTAAGGTCACACCGTCATTCGTGTTCTTAAGTTGTTTACCAGTTCCGTGTAGCTTGTTGTCAGTCGTAGTTCTAAAGTCTATGAACAACGAATAAATCGTGCTGTAAAACCTGCTGGAGATATACTCGTGTGCTTGCTTCTGCTGAAATATCGCCACGCATTCTCATACATGTCTTTTGGAAGCAAGCCGTGAGTGTATAGCTGATTCGGTTCACCTTCAACTGTTATGTCTACTTTCGTGATTTTAGGATTGTAAAACTTTTCGTTGTCGAAAGCGTACGCTTTTTGATTACCAGGTACGATGAAGAGCATCAAAATAGCGTTTAAACTCTCGCTTAGTTAGTTAACTTGTATGTTTCACATGGTATCTTCTTTTTTCAGTGGTATCACGCGGTGTCTCAAGACTCTGGTGTAGGGTAAACAGGAATTTATCGAAGCGGTCTCGACAACCTGTTGATATCCAGTATTTTCCACTTTGTCGAACTCCAAAGCGAACGAAGATATGGTATACGTACCATCAGAATCCTTCTTCAAAGCTCCGCTTCCTGTTCTAGCGTCTTTGATAACATTTCCTAAAGGAGCGAATTTCAATCGAAAACTTAGTCGATCGTCAAGCTGTATAAATGGTAGATGTTCAGTACTTCGTAATATTCTCACAAGGGGATCGCGAATCTGTTGCCATAAGCGTCATCATCTACACCTTGTTAGATCTTGAAAAGCTTGTGTTTCTCCGAAGCCCACTTTTCTGTGTAAAGATGAAACATGTCGATTTCAGAGATCGACTGCACGATATTCCCTTCGTATTCAATTATAAGCTCGCTAACTAAGGATTTTCCGAGATTGTTCACGATATACCTCGCTGTGTCTGTACTCTTTACTTCAAAATCAAAAGTAAACTTCAAACTTTCAGGTAGTATGACATCGTTTGCACCAAGGTTTGGTATCCTCAGATGTAAGAACTGGACTGATCGATCGATCGTACTCGGTGTATGGGAGATTCTGTCGTGCTGTTTCGGTGCCTTTACACCAAAACGAGTTCTATAGTTCTTCGTTGGGTTAAGTATGTTTCCGTAGATAATCATTTATTATATGAAATAAAATGACTGATTATGGATTACCCGATATACCGTCCGATATATCACCCAAAATACTGCCCGAAATACCGCCCGAAATACAACCCGAAATTACCAAGGTACTTGATAGTAACACCACACTAGGTGAAAAAATACATACATTATTTAGAGAACAAGGGATCACGATCGTCTCGATCTTAACAGCGTTATCACTGATAGTATCAGCGATCGTAACATCCCTCACAGGTGACTCTACAGGTGGTGCTACTCCAAGTGGAAAACCGCCACGAAAAGATGGTGTACAGCAGTGGATGAAAAAGCAGCTCAAAGCGCTTGGGCGACTACTCGGGAAACTTGCGGGAAAGCTTGGTGCGGCGTTACCTGGGATCATAGGAAGCGTTTAAGCTGGTTATTGAACTTTCTGAAGAAGGCAGTTATGGTATTAGCTAAAAACGTCTGGCTACTCATTGTTTTCATACTTGGTCTGCTAGGAAACTGATTAGTTGGAAAAGTAAATTCCAAGTCCAATACGTGATACTCCAGCGATAGTTACAGCTTGCTTTTCCTTTTCATGTTGTGCTGCTTTGTTGAATCCTCCAGGCTTGCGTGTTTCCACAACATCATGAGGTGGATGAAAACCAGTCATGTTTCGGAAGAGGATGTGTTTTTACCATATTTTGAGGAGGAATTGACGGCGCTCCGATATGCTTCGAACTAAATAACTTTGTGGTGAAATCTGTAACATCATCGAGATTTTCCAACTTCAAGTCGCTGGGTATCAGATAGGTTCCTAGCACAACACCAAAATCTGGTTTTGACCTAGCATACTTCAGGACATTCTGAAACTCTGTAATCTCTTGCTGTATAGTATTTTTTTCAGAATGATCTTTTCTAGAGAAGACGTGAAGCTCTTTTGAGCATCCAAAACACGTGCTGTATCGCCTATAATAACCGATCTAGCACACGCTTGTGATTCTAAGATCAGATAGGTGTAGTATCGTATAGATTGTGATAACCTCTGTACTCCCGCCCGAGTAAATCCGTCAACATGGGTTTCAAGCCGCATTTTGAGGTTATCCTCACCAATATGAATTCGTGAGAGATATCGCCAATACATAGGCTCTGACATGATACCGAATTCTCTAGAAATACTTCGGAAGGCAGACTCGTTGTATGTTTTTTTCTGAGATTAAAGGTAAGATCTCCTGGTAGAGGTACCTCCATTTTCTCTAGAATAAGGCGCGTTTGCAGGTAGACGTGAAAGCGGAAAATAGATCGAATCATCGGAACCTTGTGATTTAGATGAAAGGTGGATATCCCACATCCCACGGTACTCACCCAGAAACCGAACGAGAGTTGTCCGAGGTAAAAGTTCGAAACGATCTATAGCGCCTTCATGTTGTAATGGTAGGAAGATATTACAAAAGTTTGCCGTGAACGAGGATCTATCTTAATCCACAACGATTCGTTGTTTCTATAGTTCCTCCGAGGGTATTAAAACGCTACGTTTCCCATAGTCTGGTATATTTTTTATTTTTGAGTTAAAGTTTAGAAGATTACCCACTTCTTTATAGAATAAATGCAGCAATATATGTACGTGAATACGCTAGGTAAAACCTCAGCCCCCTATCACTCTGAAAGCTTGGACTGAATTATACTTGTACAATGCTCTGCTCGTAGTGGGGTGGCACAATCCAGAAAATGATTCACGTGTGATTACATCGAAAAATCAGATAGCTAGAGATATGAATCCTAGGTTTATTGATTTTTCATCAAAAATATATTAGCGCGAGAAGCAACAAAACAGTGTATGTAGATAAAAATGCAGATGGAAGTGTAACCTTGTCTGTTTCAAAAGGATATCAAGCGACATTCGAGCCTGGATTATTAGACCTTCTTGGGTTAACGATGCCTTGCCACAAACATTTTAATGCTGGGTATTATAGAACAACTCCAAATATTTGCACATTTAAAGCGCTCCCCAACATAATGGAGAATATAAAACATCCAACAGACACCTTGACCTTCAGGATTACCGACGAAAACAACAATGATGTCAAGGTTGCCATCAGAATGAACCTAATGGTAAAATAAACAATGGCAATGTATGAGTTAAACACGGACAAACTATACCGTGTTTTACCGCTACTCCAGATGAAGTAGATGGACCCTCACCCCAGGCACAAAATTTAGGCGGAGTTGTTTCTGTCTCCTGAGATAAATGATCGCACAGCTCTAGAGCGAAAATTTTCACGCTACTCTATCATTGCGACAAATCTTTCATACTTTTTGAGTGCAGTAAGTGTTGTACTGTCAGGCGGGGAGATCGCGTGTCTAGTCTCTGGTACGGACATGTCAATGAGCTTCACATTCTCTGTGACAATTCTCGTCTTGAATCTTGTGTTGACCGTGATCCAGAAGAGCGCTTCAGCTTCGATGTGTAAAGACTGAAAAATTGCAATTCTCTTCACTTTGACGTCATGCTTCTCAAAGAGTTTGTTTGTTTCCGACTTGAACTCGGAACCATTATCAACATGGAGTTTATCTGGATATTTTAGAGGTTCCTTTTTATAGATGTCAGCAAACATCTCGATAACGTCGCTCGCTATTTTCGTTCTCAACGATGTCGATAACGTTCAAAAACTTGTACGTATTCTGGTAGACCTTATCATGAGGTAGAAACATGAGATCCGCCTGATGTATCTTGTTTACCTTGGTTACATAAAAATGTGCATGATCAATACGCTTAGGACGATGTAAACGGATCTCCCATAACGTCTGTCTCGTGAGCCAGTGCAATACTTCCTTCCTTTTTAAACCTGATACCTTCTGAAGCTCTTTAACAGCCCTGTGACCTCCCAAAGGTTTTCAGGTTGGTAGTAGATCTCGTTCAGTTTCTTCTCATTCATTTATTATATATAGCAATGCCATGAAAAACCCTAAAATAAAGAGACCTTCTCCAATAAAGGCCAACTCACCTGTCTTTTGAGCTTCAGGAGGGTGATAAAAATCGCCGAACTCTAGTTTAGGGGGTAGAGGATCAAGGTAGTGTTCGGTTATTTGATAGTATTCACGCATACCGTCATCAAGATCTCTTACGTATGTAGCCGCTGCGTTTCTTTCTCTCAGTTTTTCGTTTATCCATTCTACTCTCTACGCGTTGAGCTTGACGTGCTCTCGCTTGAGCTTTTTGAAATTCTGATACAGCTTTTACCCCTTTACGTCGTTCTTCCTCAGCTTCTACTACCGAATCATGATTTGCGAGGTAGTTTCCACCAATGAAAGCACCTTAGTTCGAAGCTCCTCCGACAGCTATAGCTAGTAACGTTGCCATCTTTTATTCTATGTAGATATTTTGTCTTTGTACCATCCTTTCTTGATTGCGTATGCATCAGTAACAACCGCTAACTCAAGATCACTTTTCAATTTTCCAGCATCGGATAAATCCATCTTCGCACTTGGCGAGCTGACACCAAAGATCTCTTTCCTTCGTAAGCATACAATAACGTGTAAGCGCTAAGCCTGGCTGCTGTCCAGATACTATCAATAGCTTCCTTCTCCATTTATTATACCCTTTTTAGGAGATATTTCAGACATCAATCACACCTCCGAATCCATCAACCTTTTTAACGTTTTTGGGTGATGAATTCGTCGTTTTCTTTCGACTCTCGAAATATACAAACACACCTACCACTAAGATTACTAAGATACTTCCACCAACTACGAGTTGATATGAAATGAAAGACTTGCTCAGGTACTTGCAAGTTCTTATCAGGTAGTTGTAGTTCAGCCTTCTTCTTACGATTCCACTCTGCCAATTTCTTTCCCGACGTTACTCGACCCAGGATCTTCGGTTTTATAGGGTTCTTCGGTTCTTTGCTCATTTATTTTTAACTCGCTGTTGTTCCTCCGCAAGTTTTGCAAATCTACCCCAATCGAGGTTGGTGAAAATGATCGCAGCAAGAGCGAATGGATCGAGGAACCTACGACAATTACAGTATATGCTACACCCTAAACGATTCATAGGTGAAACGGCGGGGATGGAAGAGGCCGTATAACTTGTGATGGAGCTAGAGATAAGAGGGTTTTTGTTGATGTCTACCATCATCTTACCGATATCTTGAACACCTGTGAGGTTTGACAGTTTCGCGTTAAAACCTGGTCTAGGTTGCTGCTCGTTCTCAGATACTTTTTCAGTGTGCGTTTTGTAAAGTCTTTCTATGGTCTTGTCACTCGCTTTAGACAAGCGTTCAAGAGTCCAAGGTGTCTTCTCACTCAAAGCGTCTCCGCGTTCTACTGCGCGTATTAATTCTGCTTTTTTTCACCGCTTCTACAGGTGTATCGGGTACGTCTATACCAGACGGTAGAAATTCATCAATATTCATAGCTATGTTTATTATATGATGGAATCTCCAAAATTCTATGAGAAAAATTACAGTCTGAAAACGACAGACTAACTAGTGTTTCATACATTTCTTTCATACATTTTATATTCATACATTTCTTTCATGTAGCTTATCGCCATATGAAAGACAACATGCCGTACTTTGAAACAAAACTCCTGTTCTCTCAGGAGAACCCTCTAGGGTGTTTGTTTGTCATCGCAGGGTGATTAGCAATTCGACTATCTACAGAAAGTCTTTAAAAGCACCATTTCATCGCTCTTTTCAGCTCCCAAGCAACCTTGAGCAGTTCTGATTTACACACAATTCCAGCAGCTGTACCATGTGCCCACGGGCGTATACCATCAGCATCTTGGAGTCTTTTGTCATCGTTCTTGCTCAACGCAATTTTATTGATCTTCTGCGTATAGATAACATGCTTTCTGCTTCTGAATGATAGCTGGTTCTGTACTGGAGTTTTCCATCTCGACAACACCGGAGAAAATCGTCGAAGGAAATGTGCTTTTTGACTACAAATCCTTGATTCCCTTGCATCTCTTGTCTACTTTACCATCCAGCTGCTTGTACACATACATCTTCGGCCTCAAGGCTACAAATTAAACCATGATTTTTCCGTCCAGTTCGTCCTTCATCATAACTATGACCTTCTTGTTCTTACCGATCGGTAGAAGTCTGTTGTCTGAATTTGAATATCCACTTGTGTCAAGTTTCCACGTCTTCAGCAACAGCATGGTAAAAGTCTTTCGTCTTTTTGTCTTTGATCATAATAGGCTTGCCAGCGTCGTCGTACATTTTTACCCGTATTGGAACCGAAAAACTGATGTACTTTTCCACATTCTCAGCAATGCACTCCATCTCATTTACATCAAACTCCTTTGCCAACTCTGGAACTAATAAGTGAGCCACTGGGATATGCTTTGGTACTTGATATGCCAAGTTACACTTGCTATGTGCTGTTCCTTGATACATACTAGAATACTTACTAGAATAGTGACAATGGTCCCGATCCCCAACAGCCTCTGCCCGTTGCTTAAACACCTTCTTACAAAGATGACATTTCCCTCGCATCATTGTGGGTTTTTTTCTCTTCTTCTGCGAGTGGATCCATTGCTCTCTTTTTATATCGAATTGTCTTGTAAACCTGCTCTTTTAGCGTCTTGCAAAATACATCTACACAGTCACTACCTCTATGCTGCTTCATTGCATTAGGGAACTCCCCATAGGCAAATTTGGTGCACAAGCCTACACCACAAGCAATATGCTTGCTAACATCCTGAGTAAAGGGTTGCTCTGGATCTTTTTGCACTTCTGAAACTGGCTCCAAAACATACACCATATCTCCATACATCACAAAGGGAACCCTTATCGCCTTATCACCATCTCGATATTCTAAGATGTTTTTCCCTTCCTCAGGCATCTTTACATGGCAATAATCATGATCTTTACATGCCTCAAAATGCAAGTTCAAGGGAGCTTCTGTTTGGAATGCGTTGAGGCAGTTTCAGCAATAGTAGTCACTATAGTGTCTTGAGGTTACATGGTGTAAAGGAGCTAAAAGCTTCTTGATGGCTACGTAGTGCTTCTTTCCTTCTTCTTTGATAATAAGGAAGTCTACAACTTTACTCCTATCAGAATTATACTTTGAAATGTAGACTTGCTTGATGTCTTTTTTTTCCATCAATGTACAACACATTCAGCGCAACCGTAGGGTTTTGTTTTTCAAACTTTGCCCACTGGTTTGCTGGTGTTGGAAACTTAATGCCTTTCCAGTTATAGAACTGCATGAAAGGCTCTAGTTTTGATATCCTTTGGGGTTTTTTCTTCATGATGTAATGCTGCTATCACTGCCCACTTGAAGCATTCCTCATCCTTGTTTTTTGTGTTGATACAATACTTTTTTTTCCCGATCCATTTCGGAAGCTCAAGCCATGAACTACCGCGTTCTAAATCCTCTTTTTGACGTTGATATGACTTCTCAGATACTCTTCGAGCGTCACAAATTTCCCCTCATCAACACCCTTGCTTTTAAATCGTCTAAAGTACCCTCCAAATGATCCCTCTTCCTCTCTAGGCTTATATTTCTCACCTGCAATATCCTCAACGATATCTTTCAACCTCTATGTGCGATGTCTCGCAATATTTTAAGCTATACGTTCCTTCTTCCCTCCTATAACCTGTAGACCTAGTCTCGTGCCAGTTTTCTAAGATCGTCTCTCTTCAACAGTTTCAGACCTTCCATTTAGGTTTTATCACCATGCAATGGAAGAGAATTGTATCGATTAAGTCTTGCCTCTTTAGACTTTCATACCCCTAACCCCCTCAGACTTTGTTATCCTCTCGAGAGAAGATTTCTTCTCTCATTACAGTGTACTCACCGTATCACGATAGTGTTGAATACGATCAACTGAGGTGACTTTGTTAGTTCTACTATATGGAACATTCTCCGCCCTCGCGATCTCCATCAGTTCCTTATATGCTTGATTCATCATGGAATTCGTGTTCATATTTATTATACGTTTGGGGCATCCAACTAGCATAGCTATACGGACAGAACTTGCAAGGGAAATTCCCCTTACTCATTCAACCGTGACCGAGCGGTATGCTTTTCATCTTTTGCGCATTTGCTGCATATTTTTTGACGTCTCGCCCTCAACTAGCTTAGCTATATGGTACACTCGGAGAGTTGCAAGGGAAATCCCCGAATGGTTTCTACAGCAACAAGAATTATTCCAAAAATTATAAAATCGGATTTATTTTTAAAAATCGGATTTTATTTTTGAAAATCAGTTTATTTTTTAAAAATCGGATTTTATTTTTAAAATCGGATTGATGACGTCATCAAAATTATACCCTATATTTTATCGATATTTTGACTATCTGTGCAAATACTCAAATTTTGTAGATTTTTATGATATTTTGACTGGCTCCGGAAGTACTTATTTTAGCGGTGATTTCACACTGTTTTGACTATCTGCGGAGCTGGTCTTATAGCGGGAAATTTAGATGGCCCAGAATACTCCTTTTCTTATCTCTTTATCATATAACTTTAAAAATATAACATCACTTCATTTTCTGTTCATTTATTCGTTGTCTTGTTCAGTTCTAGATTTTATTGTGCCATTTATATAGGTGTTTTTTTCATTGTGTAGATCGTAATAGTACCAATGAAATCTTATTTTGACTGAAGTAGAGAAAGTGGAAAGTATTAGGTTGAGGCGAATAAAGAAAGTATTTAAATTGTTTTACTGCCTAAAAATACTGAATTATGTTTGATAAAGTAATTATTTTGGCTCTGAACATTAAAAATGTCTTTTTGTGTAATTGAAATCTTATTTTGATTGATGGAAGAGAAAGTAATTGGACTAAAATAAACTATTAAAGGTGTTTAATGCCTAAACAGTCTTATATGTTTAAATAATGTAATTATTGGGACTCTGAACATTGAAACACCTTTTATTTAGTTAGTTGTAATCTTATTTATTATTTCTATGAATTTACTTCTTCTTATAACTCCGGCTTTCATTGGTTTGTAGGTGTTCTATAAGAACTAAAACAAACATTGATTTCAAAGATTTTCCACACACTTTTTGTAGTCAACGTAAGTGTGATTTAAATGTTTATATTTTTATTCTTTGCTTGTTTTTCTAAAAAAGATTCTATTGGATCATCGGATCAGAACTATACTTGCAAGGATGTATAGAAGTTACCCAGTGGGCAAAATCTTCAAAATGTATTCGCGGAGGAGTGTTTTTTTATTGAAACAGCAGGCGATATTGCTTGTCATTCTTAAAAAAGAAACACTCCTCCACAAAGATTTTTTGAAGATTTTGCCGACTGGGTATAATTTGATTCTTTGGTAGAAAAGGCTCAATATTATTTTCGTTTTTAAAGACTTCTTGTTCTTACGAACTTTATGTAGAGTTTTGACCTAAATGCAAAGTGCTGCCCAAGAATTAGTTTGACATACTGAATCATATTCATAAATATGAAGTACATTACATCTTCGAAACATTTTTGTTCCTTTTTGAAATGTTTTTTTCTTAGTTTTTTCGTTATTTTCTAAATTTCAATTTTTTTAATTTTCTATTGTGGAAAAACTTGGTCTGAAACATAAATTTATGTCCTCAAGACGGATGAGTTATAAATCTTTAATTTAGCATGGCATTCATCTAACTTGATGAAAGTTAGTGAACTTGGCGAAAATAACAAAATTTATATTCCAATGCAATTTTGTAATTTCCATCTACCTAACTATTTAAGCATCAGGAACTTTTGCAAATGGAGTGAACACGAATTTTTAGTTCATGTTCATGTTTAGATAAGTTCTTCTCTAAAAACATGAAATCAACAAAGTATCCTTGAGGTTTAGAACACGTCTTTTTCTGTTTTCATTTTTATAACTGATGAAGTTTGAAATTACAATAAATTTAGGTACAAATTTTAGTATACTTTTAAAAAATATACTTTTTCTAGGTTTTTGCTTTCACGAATTGGCCAAAAATTCGCGAAAGTTTGTATGCAGGGAAAGTTTTTTATACTAAACTACATGTCAAAAATATGTTTTATATTTACATGTAAGATATCTTCATGGGGAAATGAAAAGGGGTTAAAAAAGATGAGTTTGAAAAAAGATATTTCCTAGACTATCAAGCAGTGAATTACATAGCTTCGATGTAAACACATCCCATGTTCACATACTGTGCTGGATCTAACCATTACTGGTTTGACAAAAATTTTTCAAGAATAAAAACTTGCAGATTACCTGAAGTCATGAAAGCTTTTTTGCCGAGTGCTGTACCGAACAGCTGCAAAAAGAGGGGATGGATAATTTTGTCTTAGAGTCTCGCGAAAAAAATCTTGTTTTTTTTCTCCTGCATTCCTCAAATTAACCTTTAACTCACATTCACTCGTTCAGAGACCAAAAGTAGGTAAGGTCACTTTTTATTGTTGTTTGAATTCAAAAAATAATACGAGATCAGGAAAAAGAATTATCTGACTTAGGCCGGCAGATTTAATTTCTTAAAGTAGAATTAACGTCAAGAAAAGTTTTTTTGACAAAAACCTTACGTTTTATTAAAAATGTTATTTCATTTTCAAAATTTAGTTTTATGTCCTAAATAAGCTTAAAATCTAGGATTTATAAATTCATGTGATATATATACGTCCTGACGTCAGCATAGTGGATATGATTTTCTTCACGCTTGAAGTGTTCACTATAATTTTATGTGTCTACTATGGAGTTACTGAGGTTTCCGCACGATGAGAGCCATGAAATTTACTCTTTTGTGAAATTTCATTTGAAGAAGGGTTTGATGAGACTGACAAAAATTAAATGTAATGCAATTACAATTTGAAAATTCATTGGTTATAGCTGTTAAATAAAAATATGGTAGGAATCTTGTAAAACCAAGTGAAAAGGAAAGAAAAATCTGTAAAATTAATTCAAACCCCAGTGCACATGACATAACTTGTAAATTGAAAGTACGTGCATAAAACATATCTTAGAATTAATGTTTAACAATGTAAACCACACCTTACTATTCAGAAAATATATAAAGGGATTGATAACACCATCATTAACATGGTAATAAAATATAAAAAAACATAAAGCCGTTGAAAAAAATCATCTGCTGTAAATGACCTCACGATTCACTTAGTTTATAAAACTTCGAAACCTTTTAAATTATAATTTGGTAGGTAATAATGATTATATAATCAATTTTTGCAAAGACAAAGTTCTCCTTTGATATTTACCAAATTGATACAAAATTTACAAAATTGACACATTCATGTTTACATTTGTAAATAAAATAATAATAGGTGTCAAAATCGAAGAGCTATTTTAATCCTCTCTTAATTTTCTATTTAATCCTATTCCTACCAAGCCTTTTTGTCCTTTGTATGGATGGGGGGTGGGGTGGGTGGTCAATTTGGCCCGCGCCTAGATAATGTCTTATATCTGTTAAACCGTTGATGCCTATGACATTAAATTTAGTATAGATTTTAAGTAACCTATTATCTTCTTATACTAATACGCAATCTTGCTTTTTTCTTACTTAACTTTGATAGAAAGAACTTTCGGAAAATTTTCTCGGGAAGTTCGTCAATGGATATTTGTTTATGTTTTTCCGTATTAGTATAAGGCACTCCGGTTTAGTGCTTATAATTGTTTTATGATATGAAATACGTTAGGGAAGACATGATATAGCATCTCAGGCGGAGACTTCGAATTACAATCGAACGTAGCAGCTATTGACAACGAATGATAAATAGTCGTTTGAAGAAAAAAGAAGCGTTTGTTTACATTTTTTAAGACAAAGTAATAATAAGAAACATGCATAAAAAAAACAAGTTTTTATTACGAAGAATAGTTTTACACATTTACGACTTATGTTGTGTAATGTTGAAGGTTGAAGACGCATCAAACGGCATTTTATTCTATCTCGGTTTGTTTTTTTAGATTTCCAAAGAAAAAAAAGAAAATTTAGTAAAAACTGTGTTGAGCATGGTATTTTTTAGTATGTTAGAAAGAAGAAAGTCAAGAAGGAATAAAAGATTAGAGATTTAATTAATCTGTTGGTTTCGGCCGTGAGTAAAATTAGTTAATACCGATGGCGTTTTTCTAATTGGAGATCTCTCTGTTCCTGGAATTTATAAAGAAAGAACTTTGAAGAAACTTCAGCTTTGAAGAAAGAAACATTATTTGGAGGTATGATTCTTTTTAGGATTTAGTTAATACCTTATATCGTATATATGTAAATCTATATACACTCCAAAAGTTAATTTTGCGTGGGTAGTTTAGTGTGTGAGTGAGATATTTCACAATTTGTGAATAATTTTTCTGAGGATTAGCATTGATAATTATGAATATGTTTACCACAAAGACTGAAAGAATTTTTGGTTGACAATAAAGTTAGAAAGTGGAAAGAATTAAGAATTGGTTAGGATTCAGAAATCGAAAAAACACAGCCTTTTATTTAAATTTTCTTATTTTCTTAATTTTTTTGTAGCAAGTTATTTGAGGGACTTGGAACTATGACGTCATTATCATGACGTTAAAATATATTGCCGACTACATGTCGGTGAGAATTGAATTTGTGTGCAATTTTTCGCTGGGCTTAATATATATGACATTAAACGCATAATTATTTCGTTAACTGTTGCCGTTTGGGGCCCATATTGGCTTTGAGTTATGGCTCAAATTGATTTCTTCAGTAAAACTTTACATTAAATATGATTCGACGTAAACATGTAATAACATTTTTAACAAACAAAAATCTATTTTACCGTGCACTTGATTAGATATGTTTTTCTACATTTGTACTGAAATTTTTCGCATTCCCCGTCGTAGTTAATTACTTCTTTAATCACATTAAAAAATGATGCTACCAAGGATAACTGCACTAATGACATTTTTTATTCAGTTAAATACGCTATTTTGACTAATTTATGAGGCTATAATAAAGAATTCATAGCTTCATAGCTATTGGGACAGAGTAATTTCAAAAGAATTAATCAAACAATACATGTACTTTCTTGCAATTATGGGTCCTGTGAATTCCTGTTCCAAAAAAATTGTTCTATTCTAGGCAAATACTTCATGATCAAAAGAACTGAAATTTTAAATAGTAAATATGTTGCGTCGAAGAAAAAATTGTCACATATTAGATACAAACAAACAAACAAACAAACAAACAAACAAACAAACAAACAAACAAACAAACAAACAAACAAACAAACAAACAAACAAACAAACAAACAAACAAATAATTTGATAGGCAGTAAGCTGATTATTTTCGAGACAAAGAATATTTCTTTTCTTCTATCCAATTGTATTTATTTGAAAACAATCCTTATGAAATCGGGCTTTACTGTGTGGATTATTTTTATCAAAATAAAATGATAACAAGATTCGCATAAGAGGCGACTATATTTACCCATTTTTTATCCTCTTTTTTGGATAAATCTGAACAGCAGTAGAAACATGGCAATGACCGTACTGATATTATCTTGCTTGATAAACTGAAACCACATACTTGCTCTATAAAATGGCATGAATAAACCATATGGCCTGATCAAGAAGTTTTGCCTTGTTTTCAGGATTTCATAATTACTTTTAACTACTTCACCGGGGAATTGGAAAAATAAATAATGAAAACACATACATAAATACATACACAAATACATAATTATTCAGTAGTTGAATTCCACACTAACCTCATAGAATCTGAGATAGCAATAGAGCAATAGAGATAATAGAGATGCTAAAGAGATAGAAATACAATTTAATTTCGATAAAAACTCTATTTTCAATATGGCAGTCATTCTAAATGCTACAAAATTAAATAAAATTGGCTTAGGGCAGTTCTTATAGCACTTTTTACAAAACTTAACAATGTCCACAGAATAAACTCTGCACCAAAGATAGAAAAAAAAATGAAAAATAAGGTGTTTGTAGGATTCGATGAGTAGTTTTACATTCACCTGCAGTTAGATCAACACCAGAGTAGAGGCTGTTAATATGGGAGGTCGACCGGGACGTCTGCCGGGACGGGATGAAAAACAAGATGATTATATATCTCCTTAACATAAAAAATACAGCCGGGACGGGACAACATGTTTTAAACTTTTAATTGTTTAAAAAAAATTCATTATTTTAAATTCAATGGTTTGCAGCTGTTTCAATTTTTTTTTAAATTGTTCCGGGACAGTAAATGCCACAACTGCTAAAGTAATATAACCGACACATAACATCATCTACAAAAATCCTACAAATGTCTGGATTTCGTAAGAACCACTCGACTTGCACGCTATTATTCAAAATCCGTGACGACATACTAAAAGTGTTATCCCATGGTGAAATAACACCTGCATTGGTCCACACACATTCACAATACTATAACCTTGTGTTATAAGATTCTGAGTATTCTGAACAGAATGAAACGATACGCTCCACTAAATAATCGAAAGAACCTCGTGGAGGCCTTGATATTTTCAACAATCGATTACTGCAATGCCTTGTTTTTCCATGCACAACAACAATATATAAACCGCTTACAGAAACTCCAAAATTCTTGTGCTGCTTTTGTATTAAAAAAGTATTGTTGTAAAATGGATGTGATAAATCTTGGATGGCTGCCAATAATTCATAGAATGGAGTTGTCTCTCTTAAAACTATCGCACAAAGCGTTGCATTTGAAAACGCTTCCAAACTACTTAAAAGGGTTTTATAAGAGAGTATTAGGAAAAAAATGAATTTATAGTGCATAACGAATCGGTTAATACACCGATATACTGATATAGCTTTTTTCAAATCTTTCTTGTGACTGGTTTTTAGGCACATTTTTCTATGCTACTGTGATTTGTGTGTAGTTTATTTTGACATAACGTTAGCCATAATCTGTTCCAAGTTAGGGACTATCAACAAGAAACTAAAACAGCATTTTTGGTAGTGAAAAGTGGGGGTGAGGTAGTGATAGCAAAAACTTTATGAATAACTGAAATTCTATTTTTTCTATTTTTTTTTTTTTTTTTCATTTTCGAACATATTCCTTCTTTCATATTTCAAACTTCTATTTCAAATGAATTGAGCACAAAACAAAGTGTCTTTTTTACCATCCAGTTGGTTTTGTTGCTCTTTAAGATAAGATTAGGACAGTAAACAAATCTTAAATTAACACAAGAAACTGCCGTAGCGCCACAACACACCACCAGCTGTCTACCGTTATGTGTGAACTATATACATAAATAAAGAGAACGAAAAGTCATAAAACTGGAGCTATATACCTGTTTTTCGACACCCAGAAAATCTTTTGTGTATTTTGTAAGTTTATTTTCATCGCCAGCGAATTTGTGAAATTCTAAGTTGCACACTGAGGCTAAAAATAAATCGAAAGAAGGATCGAACAGTTTCTCACAAAATCGACATGTCACTCTAAAATATAGTAAGAATTTTCTTACCTTGAGTGTTGGAGATTAAGCGGCTGGTAATTTCAGTATTTTGAAATAATAGTTCAGTAGAAGGTTGAAAAATGTAAGCCAAAAAATTGGATTTCACGTTTTTCCGCATTTTACCCCGCACTCACAATAATTAAATTACTTTAAATATGAAGTAGTATTCATACATTAACCATGGTTTGTGGACAGCTTTTTTTTTTCAATGTATTGCGGAATCAGCCTACCACTATAGACAAAAAATCTTGGAACTATGGACGAACGGATGAACGTACAATCGGTAATGCAAGATCAGCTGCTCATCGCGCTGACCCATAATTAGTTATGTACGAAAAACTTCTTCAAGAAAATAAATTACTTTAACTTTTTTGTTGGGAATTTATTCTTATTTAGTAATTAGTTATTAATAATCTAAATTTCAACTAAATCTTAAATTTTTTGGTCATTCCTGCGGCCCAAATATTTTAAACTAAAAAAACACGAAACACAAAAATACCTCGAAGCAAAAACTTTAAAGGTTGCCTACTCAGTAAAATAATCAGAAGTATAAGTGATCAAGTAACATAATTCGTGAGATTTGTTTACTATTTAACAATGTTGTTCTCTCTTTCCTTCGACGCCATATTTACAGATAATTTTCAACGGTAAAGCAAAGTTGAGATTTAAATCAGTAACATGGGCCAGAACCGCATATTTTTTCGCATTGCTAGGATAAACAGATCGAATTATAAAAGAATTTCAAATAAGCAAGATGAATGAAGCTCGTGTTCAAATATAAGTTTCAATCCTTTTTATTCGATTTACTTTCTGTATAGTAAGTAATGGCTTGGTGTGCAACAGAAGGTTGTAAAACAAACAAGAAGGACCTTCTTTCCTGCTTTCTTATTATATTTATTTGAAAGCAATCATTAAAAAATCAGATTGCAATCTAAACTGAATAGGTATCCTGTCTAGAGGTTGACATTTGCAGACATAGTTGGTGCCCAATTCATTAAAGCAATTATAATTATTTGAAAGCTCGTCATAGTAATGTGGAATCGGATTGTAAAAAAACAGACATAGCAACCGAAATGATTAATTGTCGTAGATTGTGGAGGAGCGGATTAACAATTTGAACGTTTTTCTTTAATGCTTTAATAGCTACCATTCTCCCGCTAATTTGGACATAGAGAAAAGCCCTGGGATCAAGAATGATGCCGAAGTAACCAAAATAAAATTGTTTTCTTCATACAGATCAAATCACATTTCCATTCCTATTATCTTTGTTATCTCGATAAACGCGATAAACTAATACTATAACGCAATGGTAGAAATATTCACTTTTGTATTTCTTTAAGCATGTCTGTAAACGGTAAAGAGGATAATTAATAATTTGTTTTTGAAACTAATTATTCAATTAAGACATTTTTTTATTATTTTTTTTGTATTCCACTGCGGTAGTTCTACCAATTGCCAAAAGTCTTATTAACTTTTGGGTATAAATATAGGGTGGGTGAACTATTGATTTTCATTCTGCAGTTAATTTGATTTTAGTTACAACTTGTGAAGATATAATCATGAAGACTTTCGTGGCATTGGTGTTACTATGTATGGTAGGGGCAGTATCGGCTGGTGGCAGTAAGTAAATTATGGCATTGTAAATTTGGCAGGGTAAAAATGAAATTTATATAATATCATAAACATAATAAAAGCTTTAAGATTCCTTCGACTAAGTATTTATGTCTTTAGAGGGGCCGCTTCGTCCGCCGTCTAGAAAAGATTCTGGAAGTTATGCAGGTAAAGAGCAAATTAGAAAAATAAATATTCATTCTTTGTTTTCTTATACTCACTAATCAAGAAATTGCAACATATACAATAAATACTAGATATATGGACGTTATCAACAGGTGAGGTGATGCTATAGTGAATGATAATACCTTCGCGTACGTCCACCTATGTTCGAGTCTCAGTCACGTTGTTTCTTGAATGTACTTGACATAAACTAACTGGAGGGTAGCCTTCGGGCAAGTTACATCTATGTTATGCGCACTCTGGTGATAAGTCCAATTCCTACTTGACAATAACCAGGGAATTTTCTCGATTGTATGAATTATGTATTACAAATTGACGAATATTTTGATTTTCAAAAAAATTAAAAGTCTACGTTTTATACGGCTTTACAGATGGAAGCCCGAGGATAAAAATTCCCGGATACTTACTTAAAACAATTTATTTTAATTTAATATTTGTAATAAATTAATGTTCACTTCACATTTAGCTGATTGGGAAATGTTGGCCGATGGAATGAAATCAAATGAAAACCTCGAAGGTGAAAATTATTACATAATAGATTAGAGATTGTTTTCCTTCCTAAACAATTGGTTGCAGCTTTTTAAGTGTGTAATTTTACTCTTCATAATAGACACAATTCGAAACGTGCTTGACGAAGTCATGTCGATAATACAAAAGCAAAGAAAGGACACGGGTGAGTTTTCTCAAGTCTGCAAGTCCACTAGGTAAGGAAAAAAATCAAACATTCAGAATAGTAAATTCAACATTCGATAAATAAAAGTTCTATAATATGAATATGGATATTCTTTTTATGAAACTTTTATCAACCTCTTAACCTTTTTGGCAGAAGATTAACAAATACATTGCAAATACATAAATACAAATCGCTGTCTATGCTAGTAGCAAGGCCTATACAAGGGCAGCTTTTTGTTCATATTAAAATTGTGATAGGTTTTGAGAGAGCCTTTTTTTAATATTATCAACTTATAAAAGGTTCCTTAATAAAATTCTATGATAAAGTATTTGTTTTATTAATGGTTGGAAATATATTTGACATTTTCGTTATAGACCGTCCAAGGTATCATGGACGGTAAACAACACTCTGGCAATCATAAAGTAGGTAATATTGCATTGACTAGGAAAATGATTTGCCACTAAATATATGAAAGGACTAAAACAATGGATGAGCATCATTTTTGGAATGGTTATTAGTTGAATAAAAAACCTTTTTTTCTAAAGTATCAAAGTAACTCTCTTGCATAAATATTGGTATAATTATTATTTAGAGACAATTAATGAAAGTGGTGGTGGTTATCATAAATCATTTTTGTCAAGATTGGTATAAACACAAGGCACTAAATATCATCGAAATGATTTTCTTCCTGGTAAACATCCGTTTGCAATTGCATGTAATCTTTTGCACTAAAAATGAATAACTCGTCATAATAATTAGTTACGAAGTTCTTTAATTTGTTTTTCCCATGTGTTAACCATTATTGTTCATATGCGCAAAATATGCAAAAACACGCAAAACAGTGGTATTTAATCGTATATATACGCGTATACACACGTATACCGCCGTATGCAACATATCGTACCCGACAGTATCCATGTCGCAAATGTGCTTTTTAACCCTCACAATATGTCAATCGTATACGGTGCTATACTAAAATTCCGTCAGTATGCGATGTCGTATATTACGGGCTAAGCATATCGTATCCGCCAGTATCCGATCCAGAAGAGCCTACTATTTATATGGATGATTATATGGTATACTTTCCGCCTTTCCGATACTCCATACGGGCGCATTATCGGGCGCATTATCATTCAACACCCAATTATTTGATCTACTTTGGTAAAGTTTTCCTTTGTTATGGAAAATATCATATCGGTGAAAATATCGGGGTTAAAAAATAGTTGGGGAAACATTTTGTCCATTGCAAAAATATGAGTCTTTCCCAATTTTCTCAGTGTGAAGATTTTACATTTTTGGAACTTGAAGAAGGGCGATGAAAATGAGCATGTAGGTAAATAATGTATAAAAAAAATTTATTGAAGATTGGGGTTGGAAAGAATTGGCTCCAACGCACCTCTACAACATCACGAAAAAATATGTCTTCGTTCACGGTGTTGTAAGAAAATAAAGTTTAAAGTTTTCATTATTAAAAGCGGCCTTTTTCGAACAAAAAAACTGCTTTTGGTGTTTTTCAATCACTTTATTTTATGGTCAAACTATAAAATATGGTCAAGCTATAAAATATATATATATTTCTAAAAATATTTTATGTAGCAGATAATGCAATGAATAGAACAACCTTCAAAAACAGCTTCCCAAATTAGTTAAAATATCAGCTTTGTGAATAAAAAATCTTGTCTATAAATTGTCAAATCTGGTCTGTAAATTATTATATTTGGTAAATTACTCCAAAGTTCAACTGGTAATCACAAAAGTTCAATTCATTACAAAATGAAGTTGATTGAGTACATTCCAATCAGGAAATCAAAAGGCTAATTTTTCAAAAAATGCCCATGTTTGACAAAACGTCCACCCACGGAAAAAAGGGCGTGGTCGCCGTTTTTAATTTTCAGAAACCTTTATAAAAGTTAAGAAAAGTCACAAAAGAGCAGCGAATTCAGTTAAAGCATTAAAAAGTTATTAAGATTCAAAATTGCCGCGGGCCAATTTGACCCCCGCCTCCCCCTGGGTACTGACTAAACAACAGAACCACCTGAGACGATCTGAACCATGCTGAGACGAACTGAAACCACCAAGAGACGAGCTGAGATGAGCTGAGACGAGTTGAATCCATCACGGAGAAAAAAAATCAACCCTGTCCTTTCGGCTGCCAGATGTTTCGAGTGTCGGTGGGAATCGTCCTAGCAAAGAAGATATTTATTTAAAAAAAAACTTAAAAAAAAAACTATGTTACTCGAGATGTATAATACCAAATATATATATAAAAAAAACATTTTAAGGATCTTTTTGTCACGTAATCTGTTGATTGAATTGTGTCCAAGCTACTTGTATGGAATTTTGAAAACATCTGTTCTTGTGTCATACAAAATTCTTCAACGATGATTAGTTGATGTTCCATCAGCACCTTTGCAAATTGAGTAACGTTAGTGGAATGAAATTCTGCAAGTAATTTTCTACTCAAGTTAATGCAGTCTGTACCAGGTTTTGCAAATGAAAATATTTCATAGCTTTCAGCTGCCTGTTGATGATGATTGGAGTTGTGTAACAATGTACCATGTGTAACAAAACGCTGTGTAACTAATACCACTGTGTAACTCCTACCTGTGTAACATTCCGCAAATTCCTTACTTTTGTTTAACGCTCAGATCTGACGTCATCCGCTGGCCTACGCGAGAATTCATTTCTTATTCTTTTGTCTGACGCTCGGACGTGACGTCGGCCCGTGACCTAAGCCGAAAATTCCTCGCGTTCTTTCTTCTCTGACGACTGACGTTCCGATCTTACGTCAGCCGACCACGTGCGCCCGAAAAAAAAATTTTTTTATGACGTCATACGTGCAACCTTTGGAACGGGAAAAAACAATAACAATTATTTATTTTTCTTATTATCTTCATTATTTTCTTTATCAACATTTTACAATTACACGACGCTCAAATTACATTTCTGATACAACGAGCTGTGCATTGTCTTTGATTTTCGACGAGAAAATGTGTGAGATTGTTTGTCGATCTGTTGCGTTTACGTATGCTAACGGAGTTTTCGGCTTTACGTGACATACACACCTCGCAGTTGTTCTTCAGAAAGTATCCGTTGTACGTGACGATTTCAAATAATTGAATTAATATTCGTCCGTCCACACTGCTGCGCATGTAATTTCTGAAATACTTGACGTTGCATTTGTTGCACAGCAGTATGGTGTGGTCCAACGCGTTGATTCTTTTTTCCACCCAGTAGTGCAGGTAATTAAGAAAGTTTCTTTCTGCTTTTAACGCGGTCACTTTGTCGACGTCCTCTGTTGTTGTTGTTGTTGTTGTTGTTGTTGTTGTTGTTGTCGTCTTTTCCATTTTTTCTTCTCTTCTTCTTCTTCTTTTCGCGAATAACGTATAGAATCTTGTACTGTCCGTTTAAATACCTTTTTTTAGATTTGGTTTTCACATATTTGCCATGTCGTCACAATGTCTTTTCCTGTGACTCTATTTATTTGTTTACAAACGAAGAGCGGAGTAACGGCGACTGACAGTAATTTTGTCAGTTTTCAGTTTCCACGCGAAGAATTGCTGATACGAGTTGAAACTTGCCGGTGTCAGTTTACAAATAACATCAACATTTGTGTTATTCTTACTGTCGACTGTGGAGTTACAAATTTTAGATGTGTTTTCGTAGCGAACGTCTTTTTGTTTTTCGCGATAACAGATATAATTGTCGCGAGTAGGGGTGCATCTGTTCACTGTGAAATTTCTACTTTCGTTTCTTGTCAAATTGAATTTCAGAAATATATGATATTTGTTTCTGCAAAAAACTTCTCCATTGTTGATGTTGTTGTTGTTGTTGTTGTTGTTGATGATGTCATTACGAATCTTTGCGTCACCACAACACGATTGTGAACAAATTACAAAGACGACGACAAATAATATTATTGATGACATGTTTTTTTCTGTGTTCAATAAAAACAAAAAAAGTGTTTTACATTCATTTTATATATACATTTTTTTGTTTTGATTTATTTATTTATTTATTTATTTGAGCGGATTTCTTTTAACAAAATCCTTTAGTATGTCAAGTGTGTGTCTCCTGTCTCCGCCCAAAAACGATAAAAATCCTCCTGTCATTCTTCGTCGTCTCGTTATTTGCGAATTTTTCGTCTATTGAATTTTCCTTTCCTTTGTTTCATGTTTTTTTTCTTCACTCGGTTCTGTTTAAGAATCTTCGCGCGTGATTATTTATACAGATTTCGCATACAACCTCCAAGTTCACCGTCTTCGACTGAATTCTCACTTTGGGTATTTCCACGTCTACGTATCTTTTGCAGACCCAACAGTAATACTGCTTCGACGATAACAATTTCGTCTCTTTCAACGTGTCGCTATTCAACAACTCGTCTTGCATACACGCCATGCACACCACGTACGATGAATTGTTTTCGTTACATTTTAAATAACCTTCTCGAGTATTCACTTCTACGATCGGAAGACGTCGACGACAAGGCGATCGACTCGCTTCTCTCGTTGGAAAACTACAGTCGCGTTCTAATCTGCTCGATGAATTCACGGAGCACTCATTCACACCCGTTGTTTGTTGATGAAGAATATGTTGACACGACAGAATTCCTTGACAATTCATTTTTTTTTGTGTGTGTGTTTTGTTTCTTTTAACGCGGTTCCAACAAATGAAAAAAAAAATACCCGAGATATATAGTTATATAATATATAATATACCTTACGTGGATTAATTTTCGCGTGGATTATTAATCGAAAATTAATCCACGCGAAATATTCAAAAATGACACCATCCGCGAAAATTAATCCACGCGAAATTTTTCATTTTTTCCATCCGCGAAAATTAATCCACACACTTTTTTTTCTGCGAAAGTTAACCCACGTGAAATATTTACGTACGTACTAAAAGGGGGAACAGGCTGAACAAGCTAGAATAGTCTGGAACAGGCTAGAACAGTCTAGAGCACATGCTGACAAGACACAAGCTGTCTAGACATCTTTTTGAACACAAAAGTTAACCTGTCAAAAAGCAGGTGGCTTTTACCATTTTGTATGAACACCTTTTGACGCTTGTTCATGACACCTGCTTTAGTCGTTTTTTAGTCTTGACACCTAGAAGGAATCGCATCACACCGCATCGTGCAGATTTATACACTCCTTAGAGGAGTTTTTAGAGCAATATTCCTCCGTGCTGGCTCAGTGCTGGAGGAAGTTCGCATGCTATGCATGCGCTCGAAATGTGAGCGAACGAAGAGCTTCTGCTCAGTTTCCTTCTACCAAATTTGCCTTCAAAATTTCTTCGTCCGCGAAAATAAATCCACGCGAAATATCCCATTTTTAAACCATTCGCGAAAATTAATCCACGCGAAATTAGGTCAAAAGGGGTGTCCACGAAAATATGTCCACGCGAAAATAAATCCACGTAAGGTATATATATATATATTATTCCGTGTATTGTAAAATTGAATTTTATGAATAATTAATTTCTCCGTGATTGTTATCGTCATTTTCATAGAGACTAAAAAAAAAATGAAGACGAGAAGAAGGACACCGGCGCTTCATCGAACGAGAATTTTGCGAACGGCGGCTAGAAGACGTATGAACGGAGGAAAAGGAAGAAGAAGAAGGGGACAGAAAGGCGGATTGATCGGCACTGCGATTGCGGCAGCCATACCGTTGTTGGGATCGTTATTTAGTAAAATATTTTAGTGCGATGTATTAAATATTTATTCAATAATAAAAAATATCATCAATACACGTTTTTTTTATTTTACATTTTCTTTTCCTTTATCACTTTTTTTTGTTGCTGGATGATTTGAAAGAAAAAGAAAAAAAATTGGATATTTGACGAACGCTCATATGTTTTTTGCATCGTAAGAAAAAGAAAAAGTAAATAATACTCGTATACAATATCAATATTGTCATTAACAACGCCAACAGACACAATTTTAATTTGTTTTTGTTCATTTCTTGTTTAAACACGAATGTTTTTCTTTCGTTTCCCGCAGCGACGGAACAAAATACGGAAGACTTTGTAACGACAAAGAAAAATGATAATATTTCGATAGTCGAATGACGACTACACAGATGATCCAACTCGGCTACCGATCTTTTTGGTGTTTTAATCGCCCGCGTCGTCGTCGTCGTCGTCTTCGCTGTCTTCGCTGTCTTCGCTCTCGTCTTCGCTGCTCGTACTTTCGTCGCTTTCTTTTCGTTCGAACTCTCCGTCAATGTTAAATTCTTCCACGAATTTCCGCATCGCGTCCGTGTTCTTGTCGAGATATCGTCGCGTGGCGGACGCACTTGATGATGATTTTGTAGCATTTTTCTTTGCTGACGTCGTCGGTGATCCGTTCGTTTCGAACAGTTCGTTTAGTATGTGCTCGACGGTATTGTGCGTGAGTTTTTTTATCCTTTCTGTAAGTCACTGACAGTTTCGGAAGGAACAGGTTGTAGAAGAAATACAATTGATACGGTCCGCAAAAACTATTGTCGGGATTCTGAAACAGGTTTTTCACCGTGTACAAGTGAATTTCTTTGTCGTCGTTGTCGTCGTCGTCGTCGACTTCTGAAAATGTTTTTCCGCTACCTTCTTTTTTGACGTTCTTTTTTTTTCGACGATTTCTTTTCGTGGCGAACGCTAGTAGGAAGGACAACAGTCCGTTCGCCGTGTCGCTCATTGTACTGTTCCTGAATTGTTTTTCGCGCATGTTCGCCTTCATCCATTTCTGCGGTGTAAAGGTGATCTTTTTCATCGTTATCCTCTTCAGTTTGTTGACTTTCGCGGCGCTTCTTCGCGAGTCCGGCGTGTTTTTCAGATATTTGTCCACTTCCGCCGCGTCGCTTTTCTCCATGAAATTCAACCAACCCACGTCGCCGAACGAGTCGAACAGAAACAGCGTGCCCGTTTCGCCGTCGTCGTTGTCGTCGGGCATTGCCATGATGCTGAACCAGTGCGTGCCCGGCTCGTCTCTCCTGTCCGTGTTCACGATGCAAAACGGCATGGCGTTTTCGTAACTGTGAAGTTTGTTCAACACCCGCTCGAACCAGTTCAATTCGTCCACGGCGTACGTGTGGACGAAATTGAACCTCATCACATCGCTGCCGTGTGCGTTGATGAACTTTTTAATTTCCGTGTCGCTCATACCGGCTGAAGCGGACATGACGACGATGGCGTTGACGATAGAAAAAAACTAATGAATGTTACTGATTTTTTCTGGCTCTTCTTCTCTCCGAACAGTTTGCTCTCGAGTCGGTATATATATTTTTACCGTTTTTTAAGAGTGCTGTGCCTAACGACTTGACCATGTCGCCGATCGGAATCTTTTTTAGTAACGAGCCAAGGCCGCGTCCGCGATGTATTCGTCGACGTCGTCGTCGCACGCCTCGTCGTCTCGTTGTCCGTCATCTGCCTCCGCCGGTTAACGAGATAGGTTGGTACGTCGAGAACGTCGTGTTGGTCATTACGATGATGATGCACTGTGACGATGATGATTTTTTTTTTTGATCTGATCTATTTTTTTATTTCCTTCTTTTTTTTTTCACGCGTCGGTGTATTTTTATACTGTTTCGAATGTTCCCGCGAATCGTTAATACGTTTTCATGCTGAAATTGGTTTTTACCACCACCGTGGTGCCGTCTTTTACGTACTTGAGGTACATGCCGGACATGCTTATCGCCTGAACGACCAACGTCAGTTCTTGCACGGCGGCCGCTTTCAGTACGATGTTCATGTGCAACTGTTTGTGTCGTCTGGTTATCTGCTCCAACAGTCCGGTGGCACCGCGACTCGCGCGCACGTCGATCATCAGCCGATAACCGTGCGCGTTGAACTCGGCGTACGTGGGCATTCTGTCGATGAGGTCGCTGTCCGTCTGTTGATTCGCCGGTACGCTGCTACACCCGTCCACGTAGTAAGCCACGTAGTTGTTGTACAGCGTCCGCTTGTCTTTTTCGTTTTCGCAGTCGAATCGAAAGTCGCTGTCGTTGAAGTTCTCCGTGTTGAACAGGTCCACGTACTTCAGCAGTCGATTCGCCTGTTCGTTTCCGTACGAATCGAACGGCGACGGGTGTTGCACGCTGTTTCTCGACTTCAGCGATATCTTGATCCAGTCTATCTGCAGGCTGTTTCCGACCCACGAGATGGTCTCGTTCAACGAGCCCTTCAACAGTTCTTTCACGCGACGCACGTGCATCGGAATGATTCCGAAGTTGAAACCGCGATCTGTCGACGACAGCGAGGTCGATATCGTCGAGTACATCGGCGACATCAGAAACTCTTCGTAGAGGATGTACGGAACGTCGGTGAAAACGTACGCGCCGACGGTGTCGTTGATTTTCGACACGGTCTTCTCCTGGTCGGTGCGCTCGAACAGTTTGTTCATGTTGTTCTCCAACTGCAACACGATTTTGACGCTGTTTCCGTACATGTCGTCGATCAGAAAGAAATTGCACAGGTCGGAGAAGTTGAACTCGTAGTCGGTCGCCTTCTTCCAGCTGGCGTGATACAGCTTTATCCGTTCCTTGATCGAAGCGTTCGTCCTCTTCGCGTCGCTGTCGTCTTTGTACTCGCGCCTGTCGAACTCCGACTCCCTGCCCGCGTAGAAGTGGTACTCTTCCTTGTAGTGTCTGAGCGCGCGCGTCGGTACTCTTATCAGTTTTTCCGACAGGAATTCGTCGGCGGTGAGTTGACTCGAGTTGGTGATCGTGTAACCGGTGTTCACGAGTTCCACCTGCACGTCTTCCACGAACTTGCTGATCCAGTGGTTCGCCAACGCCGTCGTGTCCTTCAACTCCGTTCCGTCGGCGTTTACGAACTTCACGGGAAGGTGCAGTCGCACGTTGCTCGGATTGAAACACGTGTCCCGCGCCACCGTCAGCGTGAACGTTATTTTCATTTTCGCCGTGTAGTCTGGAGTGGCGAACACCTTGTGGTGTACGGTTCCGCTGATGATCTTCTGCCTGTCCGGGTGTCCGAAGCCCGGAAAGTCGGTGGCGACTATTTTCCGCTCGACTGTGCCCTCGTGAAACAGGCTGTTCACGGCGGCCAACCTTTTGGTGAGTCCCGCCTTTCCGTCCGTCGACGACAGCGACGTCGAACTGTTCTGCTGACCGCCGGTGGTCACGACGTCGTCCGGCGCCGATTGCGGTTTACTTAATTTCGTCATGACGAAGTGCCGATTATTCGTTCGTCGATCGTTCGATTGTTTGTTTGTTTTTTTTATTTCAGAAGAATAAAGAAATCAATTAACATTCGCAGACTAATATATATTTTTTATTTTATTTTATTTATATATCTAATTAATTAAAAAAAAATGAATGAATGAATACATAATCGCGTCATTTAAAATACGTGTTTACGGTTTTCATGTTCCGACGTTCGTTATCGCTGTCGTTGTCCGACGACGCCGATGCAGACGATGCGGCAGATGCGGACGACGACGACGACGACGACGAATTCGCTCGTTTTCTCTTTCTTTTTTTCTTGTCCGCCACTTTCCGGCTCGCTTCTTTTTTTGACGATTTCTTTTTCTTCTTCGTCATCTTCTTCTTCTTTTCCGAAATCCGTAGTTCCTGACGACGACGTTGTTGTTGTTGTTGTTGTTGATGGTGCTGTTGCTGCGATGACGACGATTCGTTGTTGTTGTTGTTGTTGTTGTTGTTGTCGTTCATTTTTCTGGCGAGCGACGCGTCGACTTTGTCGTCGAGCTTTTTCTTCAACACGGCCAACTGGTCGCTCATCGATTTCACCTACGTTCCGTACGCCGACGAGAGTTTGTTGAACTTCGTCGCGTGCACGTCGCGGTCATGACTCACGGCGGCCAGGCGTTTCGTCAACTCGTTCACGGCGGCGTTGTTTCTCTGGTACATCTCGGCAATCACCTTTTTCACGTTGTTTTTGATCGCGTCGTCGCCTCCGATCGACGTCGAATTCTTCAACGCCCAGTTGTTTTTTCCGCCCCTTCGTCTTACCGATTGTCTTATCATTGTTATTGTTAATAGTCTCCGCCTCTGCTTCGTTTGACTCCGGTCGACGACGAGTAATTGTCGGAAGCCAATTTCGCCAGTCTGGTCAGGTGAAAGACGAACACGCAGAAGTCCTGCCTCTGATCGTAGAACTCCAGCGGTAGGTTGTTCGCGTCGGCCAAGGTCAACTTGAACGTTTTCACGTCTTGCAGTTGCGACACTCGAACGGGGTACGAGCGCTCGGCGAATTGTTCTTCGTCCGAGGAGAAGGTGAAAGTGTGCAGGTCGTTGCTCTTTCTAGCCGTCGCCCAGTTCTGTAGTTTGGATAGATTTACGACGCCTATCGTGTTTTTATACTCTCCGCTGTTCGTGTTCGGATTCATCAGCGTCTTCATGGCGTTCGTCACGCCGTCCGTCTGCAGGAACATCGTGCTCAGGTCGGAGTTGTCTTTCGACTTCGGCGATCGCATGAACGCCGGCATCATCATCTGCTCGATTTTGAACAGGTATCCGACCGTGGAAGACTTGCGCTTCGCGAAGAAGTCCCTCAGCTCGTTACTCTCCAAGTCGACGTTGAACTCGGCCGTCGTGTTTTCGATCTTGGCGATGATCATCAGCGACAGCGTGCCGTCCGTTCGTTCCACGCTGGCGTTCATCACCTGTCTTCTGCCTATCTCCAGTACCGTGTCTCTGACGTTTCTGATCGCGTTCGTCATTTTATCTCGAACCGTCACCGGCTGTCCGTTCAACTTCATCAGGGCGAAGTCAAACGACGACACGCTCACCGTCTTCTCCACCTTCTTTTTCATCACCGTTCTGTAGTAGTTGACGTCGGCCAGGTCGACGAACTGCGCGCCGTCGATGAGTTTCACTCGCTCGCTGGTGTTCTTGCCCGGAAACGCGAACAGTGAGTGGATGTTGGTGAATACGGTCGTTCGCCTCTCGTTGTTGACGAACAGCGACGGCTCGATGATGTTCTGATACAGCAGTCTGTTCTTGCCCGGATAGAACGGCTTCATCGTGTCGTTCAACCGCATCGTCGAGAATGACAGTTCGTTCGCGTTGGCGGTCAGTGTTACTTTTTTGCCCTTCTTCGCGTGTAAGTTGACACCGTTCCACTGATCCTTGTTGTTCAACAGTTGTATCGTCGTCTCTAATTTCATCTTGCTGTCATACCACATGTCTCCGGTGACGAAAGCGTATAGATCTTTAAATGTTATGCGATTCGTAAAGGTCGATAACGCGGCAACGCTGAACGGCAAAAGTTGCATAGTAAAAAAACCATCGAAAAGTTTTTTTCCGTCTTTCGTGGAAACGTCGAAGACGTTTTCGCTCGCGGAAGTCGATTTATTTATCCTTATTCTCGTCATGTGGGTCACGGTATTCGGAAGTCCGTTGGACTTTATCGCTCGCACTAAACTCTGCATGTCATCTTGAGACTGAGTTCTATACGCGTTAAAGGCGATTTGATAGATGGTTAGTTTATCGCTGGAAACCATTCTTCGTTTTTCCATCTCTTTGTAGAATCCGGATCCTTTCATGAGTGCAAACCTTTCTTGCGTGACGAATATATCACCGCTGCGAACGATCCAAACTTTTTTTCGATTGTCGTTAATTTGGATGATGTGATTAGTATTGTTAGATTGACCGGTTTTAACGCTCCTTCCGAACGGATGGAAAGGATAGTTGTTGTTTTCCGAAACCGTAGTGGAATTCTCTGTCTCCAGACTGAAATTGTAAAAGTCGATTTCCGTTTCGAAATCGCTTATCCTCTTGTCGGTGACGTTCTTGCAGTGTTCGTACGTCAGCGCGTAGTCGTTGTAAACGCTTTTCGTGTTCGCTAGCGAATGGCTGGTGAAGATGTTCCACTGCCAGGTGACGTTGTACTTAATCGACGCACGAAGTTTCGACGGAATGTCGATTTGCAGTCGATTGTCCGCCGTGATTGTCGGCGAAATGATCTCGCTCGATTTCGTTCCGCTCTCTTCGACGAACGTTTCGTTCAGACCGCTGTCAGACGGGTTGTTGAACAGCCTCCAACCGTCCAACACGCTCGTGTCTCGCACCCACTTTTCTTCCGCAGCGTCCAAGTGATGTGGTTTCGTTATGAAGCTTTTTTTCAGCGGGAGATGAAACATTACCGATTGACCGAAAGTTTTCGTAGACACCATTGGAGCGCCAATTGTTTGTTTAATTCTAGTCGCGTAAAATTTTATACTGTGATAGAACATCAACCCGAATCGCGCGGTGACCGGACCGGTCTCCTTGATTTCGTAATCGTATGTCGGCAGTTTTCTTACGGCTGCGGAATAGTCTCTCAGTCACTGCGGATAGTCCAGGCTGCTCATACTGACGTCGTACGGATAGAGCATCTTCAGCAGGCTGTAGTTTTCACCCTCCTGCAGGTCGGGAAACGGCACCTGTCTGTCCGTGTGAGTGATGTTCACGCTGATGTTTCCGCGTTCGTTTACGATCGCGATGGCAGCGCACACGAGCATCTTCGGCACGAACACGTTTCCGTCGATCGACATCTTTGTTTTCTTTGTTTTTCTTCTTAGATCTTGTACACGTCCTTCCTGCTCAACCTGTCTTTGAATTTTTCGCCGTCACCGTCTTTCACGTAATAGTAATAGTAATCCACTCTTCCACCTCCGCCGTCTTCTTCTTTGTCTTTTCGAGCGAATCGCCTCTTTTTATAGACCACGAATCGTCGCCGTTCGTCGTACGCCGGTCTGTTCTGCGACGTATGTTTGGCGAATCGCCCCGGCGCGTCTTTCTTCAGGAACCTGTACTTGGCCACCAACCGTGTCGCCGACTCTCACGTCGGGCAACCTCTTCATCGTTCGAGCGTCGCCTCGTCTCCACTGTTTTCTCAACGCGGCGTGACGCTGCTGCGTAGCGCGTATCCTATCCGCGTTAACCACTATTCTGTTCGCATCGGCGACGCTCAATTCGCCTTTCTTGTTATTCTTATTATTCTTATTATCGTTTTTATTAGCTTTTTTGTCGTCGACTAGCGTGGAAAAGAGCATGTCGTGCGGCATGCGTCCTCGATACTTGGCGCTCTCCGTCGCGTTCATGTTCCGCGCTATGTTCGCGAACACCTTGTTGCTGCCGTCACGTCGTAACAGTCGTTTCGCCGCGGTGAGTCGTTCCTTCAGCGCGCGTACCTTTTATTCTGCGGCGAACGTGTGCCCTTCGTTCTTTCTGGTGCTGTACATCTGCACCGAATGCTCCTCGTTCAGTCTTACGATTTCCGTCTGTTCGAACTCCCTGTCCACCTGTACCCACGTCCACGTGCCGTCACCGTCGTCGTCGTCGCCGTTTCCGTTCTGTTTGTCGGCGTTGTCGTGGGGCACGCGTCGTCTCAACGCCTCCAGTTCTCGCGTGTAGAACTCTTCCACCTTGCGTTTCAACGCGCTCTTCTTCCGCATCGGATACAACCACACGTACGACGAGAACAACTCGACCACGACCAACATGTATCTGGCTGTCGGATGACCGGCGTATCGCACGTCCGCCACGTCGGCTTGCAAGCGTTGAAGCGGAGCGGACAGGGAATACAGCGTGGACGTGTCGTAGTCGTTCAGTTTCGGCTGTCGTTTCAACACGTGCTCGCCGTCCACGCCACGTTGTCGCTGCTTGTTTTTGTTTCCGTTCCTGTCGTTTCGGACTTTTTCCAGCGCGTCGTTCAACGACCGAACGTCTCCCTGCCGTCTCTTCAAAAACGCCGCGACGAACGCCTGCAGTGTCTTGTCCTTTTCGTACGCCGACGTGCGCAATCGTCGTAACACCGTTTTGGAAGTCACTTTCGGCTGCAAGTAGGCTACGCTGCGAGCGTCTCCGTTCGACAGCGAGTCGAACAGGTTCGCGATTCGCTTCGCGTCTCTCACGTCCTCTTCCTTATCTGCCATGTTTTTTTTTCTTTTATTATTATGTTGTTGTTTTTTTAAATATTCACATCTTACTGAGGATTCCTTTGGCGGCGCCCATCGTTAGTTTCAATATTCCCGGTAGTAATCCGAACATTCCACCTCGTTGTCCCCCCGCCGCTGCTGATATTGATCTTCTCGTTTTTCTGTTTTTATAATATCTTCTCCGCGTGCGCTTGGACGACGACGACGCTCTTCGACTATAATTTTTTTTTCTCATTATTTATCTCGATATTTTTTTAAAAAAAAATCACAACACAAACAATAATACAAAAATTTTTTTGGTTTTTATTAATAACAGTTTCGCGGTCGACTACGAAAAATAGATCTTGTCAAAAGGGAAAGTTGTCGCTTCCGTTGTTGTTGTCCTTCTGCATTCGTTCCATCTTCCGCGCCATCTCCGCTTGCAGAGCGCGGTAGAGTTGCATCTCGTCAGGCGTCAGATCTCTTTTCGTCGCCGCCGTCGACAGGTCGATCAGTTTGTTCGCGAGCGTCGTGTAATCCGCCAACTCGGTGGCACCGCTCTCGACGTTGGCGAACATCGGCATGTTGTTTGCGGCGCGCAAGTACAACGACCTGATCACCGCCACGTCCCACTGCGTGCCCGTATCCCGTATTGAGCAGTTCGTTCAGTTCCATCGAGGACACGTCACGTTGACCCTGCAACACGTTGGTATTCTCCTGACCCGGTAGCGATCCCACGACGCGAACGGGTTCGTCGTCGAACTCGTCCGCGGCGTATTCCACGTCGTTTTCGGTGAATTCTTCGGGCGCTTCAGCGGCGCCGCCGTCGCCACGGTCTTCGATCAATTTGCTTGCGGCGTGTAGTTGACGTTCCAAGTCTTCGATTTCCTCCCTGTTCGACGACAGTCCGCTCCCGTCGCCGCTTCCGCCCGTATAGTGGTTGACGTTTTCTACGTTTTCCAGTCCGCCGGCGGCGTCTCTGTTCTTCCGAATCGGAATTGAAACGTAGTCGTCGTCGTCGTCTTCGATCACGATCAGTTCTTCCGCTACTCTGTTCGGAACGAGACGATCCGCCAGACGACCGGCTCCTTTCGGTTCGGCTATATTGATCGAAACCGACGCATCGGGTTTCACCGACCGTCCGAGAGGATCGTGACCGACCCCGCCCTCGCTATTCGCCTGACACAGGAAGTGTTGTTGCGACGAGTACATCAAGTCGAGATCGACGTCGTCGTCGTAGTCGTTCCGTTTCATCTCATGGTCGTCGACTATCATTACCAAAAACACTATACATGCCCTGGAATCACGCTCTTCTTCTGTCACGAAGGATGGAAAGTAGTTCTGGTTGATAGTCGATTCACACATCCAGCCGAGTCCCGATACCCTCCAATCGAAGGTGAAGCACTGGCTGTCGCAGATGCGTTGGACATGGCCAGGCATTTCGTTTTGGGTTTCCAAGATCTCGTTATAGCAGTCGATCACAAGCCGCTTCTTGGTCTGTTCACCAATCGATCCCTCGAAAACATTCCAAACAACCGCCTCCGAAACCTGAAGGAACGCACACTCCGCTACCGGTTCACTATGATGCACATACCCGGATTGAAGAACCGCCGGTGACCCAAACCCCGAAAAGCTTCACCTTCCCGACGATATCTCTTATGTTTTCGCCACCACTACCCTTGCATCGTTACAATTCGTAACATGGGACGAAGTTTGCGTTGCGACAACCAGCGATTCTGATATGCACAGACTGGTCGAGATCATTGAATCTGGTATGCCCGATAATCGTGAGGAACTTCCACCAACACTGCAGGTCTACCACCACCATCGCGATAAACTTTCCTCAACTGATGGTGTTATCCTGTATGCAGACCGAATCGTCATACCACCACGGCTACGCAAGAGTGTGCTCTCAAGCCTCCATGCAGCGCACCACGGCACAACCTCTATGACACTTAGAGCAGAATCATCGGTATTCTGGCCCGGCATCACCTCCGACATTATCAAATCGCGACAAGAATGCCACGAATGCGACCGCATCACACCGTCTCAACCGAGTGCCCCACCAAGCCAGATCCAATACCCCTCGTACCCATTCCAACAACTTTGTGGAGATTTCTTTCACTACAAAGGACACTACTATCTCGTATGCGTCGACAGATACTCCAATTGGCCAATTGTTGAGGAATCGAAAGAAGGAGCCAACAGTTTGATAAACTGCCTTCGTCGTACATTCGTAACATACGGCATCCCTGATGAATTGCCTTCTGACGGCGGTCCCGAACTCTCTGCACACTCAACGCTTAACTTTCTTCGCAACTGGGGTGTACGCCATCGTGTATCGTCAGTCTCATTCCCACATAGCAATTGTCGTGCCGAAGTTGGAGTCAAAACAGTCAAACGAATGCTCATGGACAACACAGAACCCCGAGGTGAATTAAACACAGACGCATTCCAACGCGCAATGCTACAATATAGGAATACTCCAAATCAGACCACCAAATTATCACCGGCAGAATGCCTCTTTGGTCGTCCGATCCGAGACTTCATCCCGATATTACCTGGAAAATATCTACCACATCCAACATGGCAGAGCGTCCTTCACGATCGAGAAGCTGCACTTAGAAATCGTCATATGGCTATCGCTTAAAGGCTTTCTCAGCATACTTGATGTCTTCCTCCCCTCCGTGTTGGCGATTGTGTCAGAATTCAGAACCAGACTGGTATCTATCCACGCAAACGGGACAGAACTGGCTCTGTAGTCGAAGTACGTCAACACGACCAATACGTCATCCGCGTGAACGGCTCCGGACGAGTGACCCTACGCAACCGGAAGTTCATTCGAAAATTCACCCCAGTTCACCAGAATAGACCATTTGAATACCTTATTACTTTACCAAATGGCTCCCCCATAACTGCCACACCAGACATTGCGAAGTCAGCCAAGACCGGCCCACTTGATGTCAGCAAACTTCGAACGCCTCAATCCAGCAAAGATGCTCCTCAGTCATCTCAAAACAATCCAGACCCGTCGCCTACTCTCGTTTCTGATTCAACTCCTACTCCCGTCCCTGCAGAAACCGTTACACCTCCCACGACACCTGGCTCGCCACCACCACTTCGTCGATCAACAAGAGAGCGTCATCAACCATCCCGTTTTGACAACTTTGTATTAAAATGACATTTCCCTAAAATTGATACGTCACTCTAAGCTCGTGATAATGACTGGGGGAGATAGAGAACTATAACCTAACTATAGACTAACACTTTATGTATTTTGTTCTCTAGATCAAACATTGCTAATATATACTAATACACAAATGGTTTGATACCTATCTACATTTAGTGAGGGTTAATTTTCGCGGTTTCCTGAAAAAAAAACCCGCAAACTTTTATCCACGTAAGGTAGTAACTGTCCAGTTCTTGGTATTTATTTAAACATTGCCGAAATTTTACTAAGCAATTGAGGCTACTGTCTGCACGAGAAAATCTAATGTCCAGCCGGGTTACTTTTTGGGTTTGTGTCTATCGGACCGACCAACACCGTCAATTACTTCGTATGAACCAAGTCTAACAGGTCATCTCAGTACAGACCGCTTTCATTTGCACGAAGGTGAGACACTGCCGCTTCTTAGGAGAAAAAGGGACAAAGGGACAAAAGTAATATGCAAATTTAGAGTATTATGCGAACCTTCAACTAAACACAAATCAATCATGTCTGAAGTGACTGAGTGGCCACCGGGTAGGAAAACGTGGTCGCTACTACCTGTGACACAATCCAATCATCAGCTGAAGGGAAACGTAAATAAACTGGAACACCACCTATGATGTCACCTGTGATTACCTCTGCACATTGGTGAAACTTTTCTAAAACAATTTTCAACTCAAAGCAGTCGACCTTCTTAATTAGGAGCATGGAGAGAGGAAGAAAATGACAGGAATGAAAACACATGACATTACCCATTATAATATTATAACAGTAGATAACAGTTACAATAAGAGATATATAGTTTTTGTTGCGGTGATATAATGTAATATATAATTATGATTTATATAATATTTATAATTTAATGTTTTTTCATTTGGTATGATGGCATATCAGGATGCAATGTCTGGTCTGGTCAATGTTTGATTATATATCACAGCATACTTTAATAGGAAAGTTCCTGACCAGTTAAATTCTCTTTACTATTTTGTATGAAATGTTGCAAGGTTTCAAAATATCTTAGATTACTGTTCAAAGTACAAGCATGTTGCAATAAGTTATCTGAGTATCTGTTGTGAGCTTATTTATTTTCTTCATCTATAAAATAAAATAATAACTTGTAAATGCATGTAATAGAAAAGTATAATGTTGTGTATGCAGTGTCTGATTTGTGAATGGATAAAGAATTAAGAACCAGTGCCAATCCAGTAAACTTATATATTTGTTTCCTCAAAGCAAAAGAATTATTACTAAAAAAAACTTAGAAAAAAATGGCAATTATTGCTGAGTATTAATATTTCATCTATGGCACACTGTTACTATTATTAGAATTCCCATTTCTTGAACTGATTATAATATATAAAAGTCATATTGGATACAGGATTACCCCTTAGCTTGCATGCAATAATCAAAACATATTTTTACCAAGTGCATGCATGCATGTATGTACAGACAGATAGAAAATGTTTACATTTATACTGAAATGTTACTCTTGATGGACAGTAAAATGTTAACACTTTCTACCTGTTGTCTAGGTAATTTAAATCCTCATACATTAAGTTTTCTGTTGATAGTTCTCCAAGCAAGGGGTTATAATGACGGTATCAGATAACACTTCTTTGCAATAGACATTTCTGTGTATATAATGTTTTTGTTTGATTTTAAGTTTGTACACAGGGTATATATATAACTTAAGCTTCTCTCTAACCTTATAAATGCCTTTCAAATACTTTTATCAGGTTAATTACAACCCTGTGTAAACTTTGAAATCAAACAAAATTTATGAGAATACAGAAAGTGCTGAAATGTCTATTGAAAAAAATCTTATATTTTATATTTTATATGTTATATCTATATGTTCTCATAGATGGCTTGGAAATGACATTTTTTGTCAATCTCAAAATTATAATTTAGATAGTGCCTTAAAAAGCATGTAAACATTTGAAAATAATCTATATGTATTGATGATTGTCTATTAAATGTCTAACGTTACATTGTGAAAGTATACTATTATCAAGGCCAATTTAGTGCCATTAATAACAAAGAAGGACCATTAGTTATTATATATATACAATTTAAAATAGGAAAATCTCCAAAGTGTCTTTGTAAGCAAAAATGTAAACAACAGAATCTATCTAAGAATAAGTAAGGAAAGGGTTTCAAAGTGTAAAAAAAGAGCATCTAAATTACCAACCAAAATCATCTGTGCATATACTGGTAGACCATACCTTGATCATTTAATATTCGTTGTTGAAACATTGTAATTATTGAGCAAATAACATGAATAATAAAAGCAAAATACGTCACTTGGAAAGTCATGTATAATATAGTAGTAGCAAAAGTTTCTTAAATTCTTAGCTTTGAGGTCCATATTCCAATATATTATTCTCACACCAGTTGTCAATACCCCTACCACCACACCAACCAGCCCCACGAGCAACACAAAAATAATATATACCACACAAATCATACACCATACTTCATTAATTTCTATCTGTTCTATTATCATCATCTTGGAAACAAAGACAAAAACATGCTTTATATTCTTTATACTTTATATACTTTATATAGCTTTATAGTATATAGCTACTATTTTTCCCTGAATGAAACCCCCCAAAAATGATATGTTTTTCCCTGACTTTCTTGTGAAATAGATTGTTTCTCACTGACTTTGCATTCCACAACTTTACTTCACCAACTTTCATGATGTCAAGTCACATAGAACAAACAAAATGAAGTTATGATGATAACTTTCCTAGAAGCACGTTGCTGTACCGCCATGTACGATGATGGCCATCATAACGGATACGAATAAATATGGCCACCTCCGTACGAGAAATATCATCGTATGGAACAGTGCAACCATTTAATAACTGTAACATAAATAAGTAAGATGTTCTTCACTTTCCAGTACAGTACACGTTTCTACTATTATAAACCATACATTTTTTCTTCCACTCGTTCATTCTTTTAATAATAATACAATATCATTCGTTTCCTTTCTTCGTTCGTCTCGCGAATCAATCTTTACGAAAACATAATCAGATTTGTTTAAAAACCCTCGTTTCTTTTCAGGATGTTACGACCGGTAGTAAACATACTAATACTCTCTTAACAACAAACAATATTATTCTTTTCTTTGAAATAAAAACAAACAGAATTAACTACAAAAACAAAATAAACAACAAATACACTTCTTCTTTCTTCTTTTTCACCAAATAAAAATGATCGTTGAGAATATTTCAAACGAAAAACCATTGCATTGCATCCTCCGCCGTGGAGACCTTTCATCATCTTCTTTCACGTACAACACGCGAAAACATAAAAAACCCCGTAAGATGGAGTTGGACTATTACTAATAAGCAAATGAAAATACTGAAAAAAAGCTTCTCGCAGCAGCGTGGTTTTACGCCCTCTTCGTGAGAAAATGACCGTCAAATTTCTTAAAATGTATCACTCTCTAATTTTCAGGTTCATTTTTCCAATGAGTTACTACCCCCAACCCCCGCACTCTTCCTCTTTCAAAACATAGAAGTGGCGAAAAATGAAATCACGCAATACAAAAGAATAGGTACCACTAAGTTGTAGAGGTCGAAAACCTGATCAAGAAAATGTATGGGATCGCCTGTGTACGACTTACTGTTACGGATATATCGACGATCAAAAATTATAATGACGTCACACCCGTCCCCAAAAAGTTATAGACCCAAATTTTTCGGTACCCCACCGCCAATATCGCGCGCCCAAAATGTCAGTTATTCCCATTGGTTCTCGAGATATTTGCCCTTAAATATCGCGTTCTATTTAGTGTGCAATGCAATGTGCCCACTGACGTCGCGCTACTCCTATAATACTAATCGTTATTATACTCGCAACTCAGTTACGCACGATCTAAAATGTCACTATATAACAGTACATACAAACATTTCGTTCCCAGTCCTTTTATTCACACTGACCAAACTAAAAATGTTATGCACACTCGCTATTAGTATATAGACTAGTATCCCGGGTAAAAACATTTTACCGGTTCACTTTCCCCCTGAGTTACTGACCCCAACACCCGTGCTTACCCTCTCTCTTACAATATGGCGGTGACGAAAAATAAAATCACGCAATTCAAAAGAATAGGTATCACTAAGTTGTAGAGCTCGAAAACATGATCAAAAAAATGTATGGGATTGCCTGTGTACGACGTGCCGTTACTGAGATATCGTCGATCAAAGATTTTAATGACGTTACACCCGTCCCCAAAAAGTTTTAGACCCAAATTTTTTCGACACCCCATCGCCAATATCGCGCGCCCAAAGTGACGTCAGTTATTCCCATTGGTTCTCGAGATATTTGCCCTTAAATATCGCGTTCTATTTAGGGTGCAATGCAATGTGCCCACTGACGTCGCGCTACTCCTATAATACTAATATCGCCTATATCTCGACAACTCAGTTACGCACGATCTAAAATTTAATTATAACTTTTTCCATAACAACATTTCGTTCCCAGTCCTTTTATTCACACTGACCGAACTAAATTTATTATGCACAACTCGCTATTAGTATATAGACTAGTATCCCGGGTAAAAACATTTTACGGTTCACTCTCAAGGATCATGATAAGATATGTAAGAATACAACCTAAAAATGGTTTAATTATATATATTTTCCAACTATTGAGTGAAACTGTAAAATTATGCCTTTGCCCGGGATACCTGAATCAATTAAAATGTGAATCGTAAAAAAACAATTTACCTCCTCAGTATACACAACCAAAGGATGATTCTTCTATGAATTCATTAAATGCTTTATCCCAATTGCTTGTACCGTGATTATGTAAAACCATGATTGGCACATTCAATATTCTTCTTCATAACATTTATTTACACTATATTTTTAAACTAAAAAGAAAGAAGTCGTATAGAAAAGAAGCAAGAAAAAAAATGCATTCAGAATGTAAAATAGCACTAAATAACCAAGATAAGGACCATGGCTTAAACTCAAACTGCGAATTCCAAAACGACATACACAAAGCCAGTACAAATAATAAGTAGGCTCCCCTAATATGTACATGATGCAGGAAAATAGCCACTTGAAAAGAAATCATACATTACACATTACACACTCACTCTCTCCTGCCACAGACAAAATAAAACAAACAACAAACAAAATAAAACAGAAATAATTTAAAGAAATATGACTGTGGCCATCATGGAATAGGTAGATGTTATCAATGAAGAGTAAAAAGGGAGGATATTACGGTAATAACATCCTGTCTTCCACTAAAAACAAAACAAACAACACACTTAAAAATATATATAGTAATATAAAAACATAGGTTAAACAACGAAATGGAATAGCTAAAAAAATAGGATCTGTGAAGTATAGATAAAAAACCTATAATTTAGGCTGGAGGTTTGGGTTGTATGTAGGAAAAGAGTTAGGGTTCAATCATCATATGAGGGTAGGGGAGAGAGCTTTAACTTTCTTGAAAACAGACACAAAAATTCGTTTCAAAAATAAACAACAACAATAACACAGCAGCAATAATATCTCAGCGTAACACAAAACCCTTTACTGCTTCACATGCAACAAAAAAACATCAGAAATAACGATTCCCACATGGTCGAAATGATTGCAACAACGCAACCATTTTCAATCACAATATGTAAATACCACTTCGTTAACAATCTTCCAATTAAATTCAGTTTCTTCGTTTTCCAGCAGTAATGGTTACTACCAAAAATAACAACATTATCTTCGTGTTTTCATTCACTTTTTTAGGTATATACTTTCACTCGTTAATTGCATCATTACAAAACGATCAATTCCAAGAAAAAGATATAAATTAAAAACCATTTGATACCATTTGACAACTTCTTCTGTGCAAAACCATTTTTAATAACTGTAAAAGTAAGATGTTCTTCACTTTCCAGTATTTTTTTCTTCCACTCGTTAATTCGTTTAATAATAATACAATCCTTCTCTTAATTTCTTCTTCGTCTCGCGAATCAATTTTTACGAAAACAAAAACAAATTTGTTTACATTTTAAAAACTCTCATTTCTTTTCTGCATCATCATCATGCGACTGGTAGTAACTTTACTAATACTTTAGCAACAAACAGCAATATTATTCTTCGGTTTTTGAAATAAAAACAAACAACAAAAAACAAATAACAGTTCTTCGCTCCTCTTGTTCAAACAAAAATGATCGTTGAGAATATTTCAAACGAAAAACTATTGCATTGCATCCTCCACCGTCGAGACTTTTCATTGTCTTCTTTCGCGTACAAACCCAGGGAAACATAAACAAACGGTAAGATGGAGTCAGGACTATTACTAATACGCAAACGAAAAACCAACTTGCTCGTGCCATTCCAAACTTCCCCAGACAAACCTGTAAGAAACGGACCGTGAAAAATCGGCAACCTCACACGCAAAATATTTTACCAAACGAAAAAGTGGATGCACAGCTCGCTATTAGTATATAAGATGTCGAAATCCAGCAAAAGTACCATAAGGAGAGAATTTTTGCGTTGATATATTATCGTGAATTTTAGTTTTAATAAATGCTTCATAAATTTTAATTTTGTCTTTCCCAAATAAATGTATTTATTGTTTAGCGCCGCAAGACAGCTGATCTTTCTTTTCCCCGTGTCTCTCAGTAAGTGTGTAATGTTGCAGTTAACACCACCCGTTCAAAACACCCTCCAGAATATCGGAGTTCAAACTTGCCCGATTTCTCAACGCCTATCCATCAATTCAATCTCTAATTGCACCCAAGAAAACGGGTTTTAAAAATGGCGAATGTGGACTCCGTTTTCCTTTTCTACTTTAAATGACCAAACTCTCCTCCACAAATTTTGACTGAGCTCTAGCTACGATCTATAGTAATCTATAGTTATCAATAACAATATCTAACATGTTGTTCGGGAAAGAATTGTGGTTGATTATAGAATGTACTGATCGCCTAATGATTTAAAAAAAAAACACAAAAAGAATATGGTCATTAAGAGTATAGAAGAAAAAGGTTCATATAACAGTTTTAACAGAAGATTCATGATATTACACTCCTCCATGTTCTTTGACTAACCCCAGAGGCGCCGCTGGAGAGGAACATTGTTAACAAATTCTTTTTCGTGGAACATGGCTGCTGTTTTTACTAAACTTTCCAACTTCAGAGCTCTATCTCGTCTTAATATGGTAAGCAAGCATCCTGTTATATACTTTATATTTTTTAATCTGAGTGTTTTGAAAATTCACCTCGTCAAAAGAATTTAAAAGCACTTAACTTGCTAAGCTTCAAAATAAGGTGAACAAGATCATCAAAGAATGATGGTACTAGGAACCTGAAAATTGAAGGATATTCACTATGAATGACTGCATTAACATATTAGGCATAATTCACACTAATGAAAGAGACAGTGAGAGAATATGATAACTCTTTGCTATACTCGCGTGGGTTCTTGCTTCACGTAAAACAATAGATGCTATTTGTCATCAAGCTGAAACCGCCATGAACCAGTTCCCATTTAGGTCTTTTAGCTCAATTAAAGCTTGGTTTTCACAGCAGTGCTTATCACTGACGCCGACGTCTCTATCTAAAGTCAATAATATGCACACCTATTACATAAATGAGTGTCATTTCTTATCGGAGCTATCCATCAAAAATTGTCAATTGGCAACTTTAGCACTTATATGATTGGTATATATTTTTACAAACCTGAAAAGTGTTGAGAAAAAAACGCGATGTTGCTAAAAAAGCTTTAAAACTTTTGCATTGGGAACTATGCTTTAAAACAAGACAAATATGAAGGACCCCAGCCGGTACACGCCGTGGAATCAACGTTGATATATAATATAAAATAGGTCACACCGTCGAAATACCAAATTACGATCCGTTTTCCACATGTAATTCACAACAGTAGTTCTATCGAATGAATTTCGAAGCCTTTCCCACGTTGCAGTAGTGGCGCCTTTTCGTAAACACATTTTCCACACAGTTTAATATCACATCGACAACGCTGTTCTTGTCGATCTATTTTAAACCTTTATTCGACGTCTCAATTTTAACATCGATTTTGGTATCCAAAAATTTTTGATGAATTGAGTTCTAATGTAAATTATTTATATTAGGATGGTTAGAATTAAGTTGGTTGAACCATATATCTGATATGCATTTTTTTCTCCTGACATATGTATCATCCACATTCTCAAACATTGATCGCTTGTATAGTGGCTCTAATTTTCTATGAATATAGATTTCGTCACAAATGAATTTAACTGTTTCATCAAACTGTTTCATGGAATACTCGAAATAACATATTCATTCATGGTTAGAGATTGCAAATACATGCTATTACTTTGTCTGCATTATAACAAAAATGGGTCTGATTTATTTCATATACCGTTTCTGAACAAATTTATAAACTTAATATATAACTGACCTGACATATAAAGTGAATTCCCTTAGGGTGTTTTAAAATTTTTATACTGTACATATTTGTAAATTTGTGAAAGGTGTTTTTATTGCCTGACGATGTACTTGAAGTACGAAAAGCTTCGCAAATAAAAGTTTTAATACATTTGTTTTTGTTTTTTCTTTACATACGAAATAAACATTGCTGCACATTTTAACTATAACAGCGGCTATTTATAAACAATATATTAACATCACATCAAAATTACGGACAGCTTCGAGTGTAGGTTTTTAAAAAAAATAGGTTATATCATGTGTTTATTCCAACGTTTGTTAAACTTAATGGACAGTTTTGTAGTTACAAAGATAGAAGGAAAGCTGAAACTCAAGTAATTACTTCGAATTCGAAGTTCAGACAATGACAGATGATGGAATTAGCCAAGGAAAGTATGTAGAATGTTCTGACAACATACTCAAGGAATTAAAATCAGTTCAATCATTTCTGTATAGACATTTCAAGGATTCGTCAGAATACTGTTAGTAACCAACCAGCTAGGATTGTCGTTACAGCAAAAACACATAAGTTTAAAAACATTGAAGACAACCAACTCAATCAATTGAAAATCAGACCCATTATTGATAAGATTGGGACCTGTCATTATAATGCAGGCAAAGTGATAGCAAAGTATTTGCAACCTCTTATCATGAATATGTTATTTCGGATACTCAATGTTTTCCTATGCTTTTGAAGGATATTCGATTATTAGAAGATGAAGAAGACGAAAGTTGCGATGTAGAGACGTTATTCACGAGTATTCCAATCGATGAAATAGTTAAAATCATTTGTGATGAAATCTATATTCATAGAAAATTAGAGTCACTATGCAAGCGATCAATGTTTAAGAAACTCCTCTTCAAACTAATTAAATAATGCACATTCATTGCTAACGATAAATTATACAAACAGATTGACGGTGTGTCAATCGAGGTCCAGTATCTGTTGTTCTAGCAGGTTGTTTTATGAACAAAATGGAAAGAGATATAGTTATTTCATTATCACTAAAATTCTACAAAAGATGTGTGGATGATACGTAAGTCAGAAGAAAGAAACGCATACCAGATATATTGTTCAACCAACTTAATTCTTGCAGTCTTAATATGAAATTTACATTAAAACTCAATTCATCAAAATTTTTGGATACCAAAATTATAAGATCAAACGACTCTTTAGAGTACATGGTAGTACCCAAAGAAATCAAATGGCCGTTTCATTGGACCTAAACGAATTAGTTAACATTTTGAGGCAGGAAAGAAAAGGAATTTTCATAAATTTAAGAATGCTGGATATTCTACTGTATTTATCAACTCTGTAATGAATTCATTCCGAAACCGTGATGACGATATGATAATCCTTTATTGGTTATTTCAGGAAGAAAGGAACGTAGTCTTTCTGCAACTGCCTTATTGTACCAAGAACGAACCATCGTATCACAAGTTTGTTAGGAAACTTGAAAACTTCACTGACGGTAGAGTTAATATTATGATTACTTGGAAAACGAGAAAAACAGATCCCTTTTTCCCCTTAAAGATAAGGTTACTCACCAATCATCAGTGATATACGAAGGTTTTTGTTTATGTGGTGAAAAGTACATTGGAGAAATCGTTCGTAATACAACAGTAAGATGGAGAGAACATGATCAACTCCGTGCAAAATCGGAACCGGCCAAGCATACAGCGTTGAATGCTGGATACGCTTTCTCTTGGAAGATCGTTACAAAAGCTCCACATAATAATAGCAAACGTAAGATATTAGAAGCAACTTTGAGTTATGACGTCACAATTGTCATTTTGCTATTTTAGTTAACGCGATAGTATCACTTTCGAGTTATTAATTAGCTCAATATCAGAAATACGTATATTCACTTTCGAGTTACCAACTCGAGATGAGAAAAATATCTCCATCTTTTAACCCTTCTGAGAACTGTTTCTCATCTCCATACACATTTTTATAAGAACAAAGCATATAAGAACATAAGGCTTCCGATGTTTAAAAATTAAGAACATGCTAAGAACATTTGAGGCTTGTTCTGAGAGACAAGGTGCTGTTATAAATACTGCCGGAGATACCACTTTGTGCTGACATCATCATTACCGATGCAGACCTTTCAGTGATAGCTATGAAATTCATCATTAAAAGCAACAAAAATAGTAGCCTATAATTATGATCAACGATAATTCACGTGTTTCTTAAATGTAGATCAAACAATACAACATTTCCTTTGCTTGTCTCTCACCTGTTGATATTGTTCATGCTCATATGCTGAGATCATCATTATGTCAGATTTTGAAATACTTATAACAACTCACTGTCCTTAAAGAAGGTTTTCCACTCATGGTTTTTTGGATGTTTTCATTAATTTCATTGAATGAGCGGGTCTGTGGACTGATCAAGTGGACTTTATCACAACTCATTTTCTTTAAGAAGAAAATTATACAAGGAACGTCGTTATAATAGTTAAATACAAAAATATTTTCCTGTTTGTTTATTTTCGAATTTTAGATATACAATAGTATGTAAATTAAGAAAATAATTAAGTGCATATTTAGGCTTCAAAGGTGAAAAGTTAAGAACCTTTGAAGGCTTCATCAAAGTTTATAGCTAGGGAAACAGACTGTAACTCTTTCGCTTATTATTTCTATTAGCTGATATGATTTAGGAAAAAGATCTCAAAAATTTGTAGTTGAAAATCACCGTAGTTCAGAGAGAGGAAAAGACAGGTTTCCTAGCTACAAAGTTGAGTTTTCTTATATAAATTAGAATGTGTGGTTACTTTCCAAAAATGTCTGTTTTTTTGTTTCCTTTTTTTGTTTTAGGAAATTGATATGCTCCCCTCTCTCCGCAATGATTTTCTTCTATCTAGTGAGTCAAATACCAGAAATGGTGATGTAATCGAACTATTTGTTCAAAATATTTTGAAGTCAATGGAAACTGAAATAGAACAGACGTGAAAAACCATTGCAATGATTGAAAGTGACAACGGGTTTTAAGATAAAATTCCTTTGGTAATTTACTAGCGATAAGCAAACCTTTTTTTTGCAGATGAAAGAAGTAAATTGAACGAAACAAAGAGAAACAGGCAAGTGTATTATAGAGATAGAAAAAAATAATTTGTAGTATGACACAAACTTTTGCATACAGTTATCTACGACGTTAATCTCTTTCTTCCCTTTAATCACCATATCTTTCTCTTACTTATTTGGCACACATTTACTTTGTAAATCAAATAATAATTGATGCTTTCCCAATCTCGAATAACTAACTCTTCTAAAGTGATTTTATGTTTCTCCTATTTCGAGTTCGTAACTCGAAAGTGAATTTACCTTTTTCGCATTTCCAGTTACTAACTCGAAAATGAATATACGTTTCTCTTACCTCGACTTAGCAAAATAGTAAAATGGCAATTGTGACGTCATAACTGCTAACTCGAACTTTTTAACACAAAATCGTAACTCGAAGATTATCTGCCTGACCTTTCCTGTATGTTTAATAAAGTAATTATTGGAACTCTGAACATTACAACGCCTTTTGTTTAGTTAATTTTAATCTTATTTAAGAAAATAAATTATTACGGTAGCAGCGATAGCGAATACCGTATTAAAACACCCGTGGACTCCTCCTCCTCCTCCTCCTCCTACTACTACTCCGGCCGAAAAGGCATTTAGCCCACGCTTTAGACTCTGCGAAATTTCCTTTACGAAACTATATAAATTGTATGAACGAATGCAGGCTAGGAATTTTCAAAAGCTTATCAAAACATTCATGATGAAAAGCTTCATAAGAAGCAGTTCTTACTTTAACTCTATTAAACGACCTTCTTATAAGTATTCTTGTTTGATATTTGAACGTTTTTGTTTACTTTGTTTGATAAAGAATAAAACCCAGTATTTGGATGGATTTTTCGTTTTTATTCAATATAATATTTTTTTCGATGAAGACGTTTTTATTTTTGTTTCGTTTTCTTTTGGCTCTTATACACTTTTTTAAAAAAAAAGATATTTTAAAATAAGATAAGTATCCATGGTTACAGCTCACAAATGTATATTTCTTTTGTTTTAAGCAATGCTGTTTCTTTATTAAACCTCGTTTACACTTAATAAAGTATAAACATGTTTACACTTAATAAGGTATAAACCTTGTTTACACTTAACAAAGTTTAAAAGTAAAACTCGGATGAATGAGTTTGTATCTATTTTGTTCGTATTGCGACTTAGATTTGAAATGCTGCTACCGTTTTGCACCATATGGTTCTTGTTTCTATTAATTTACTTCTACTTATAACTCCGGCTTTCATTGTCTTGTAGGTGTTCTATATAAACTAAAATTAACATTGATTTCAAAGATTTTCTGCATACTTTTTGTAGTCAACATAAGTGTGATTTAAAAGTTCATATTTTTATTCTTGTTTTTGTAAAAAGTATTGGATTGGATCATCGGATCAGAACTATATTTGCAAGGATGTATAGAAGTTACCCAGTGGAAAAATCTTCAAAACGTATTCGTGGAGGAGTGTTTTGTTAAATGGAGTGAACATGAATTTTTAGTGAACGTTAACTTTTTTTTCTCAAAGTGATTTATGGGGAAATAAATGAAAGTGGTATTACAGTAAGAAAAGTTCTTCCCTAAAAACATAAAATCAACAAAGTATCTTTGAGGTTTAGAAAACGTCTTTTTCTGTTTTTATTTTTGAAACTGGCGGAGCCATAGCAATGAGATTTTCTGAGAAACGTATCGTTTTCTGATAGTTTGGTTTGGAAACTAATCTCTTACGTTTAGCTTCAGTACATACAAGCTTTATGTTTTTATGTTTACGAACATTTTCCATAGTCTTACCAAACACTGAGTTATTTGCTAACTTGAAAAAGTCTTTCTCGAATGAGTTCTTAGCCTTTGCACGCACGTTTGTATTCATCTCAACATATGGTTTCAACCATTCACTCTGTTGAAATTCAATGACTTTGTGCACCTTTTTCAAAATCAATCCATGTTCCAAAGCCTGCTTTAAAAGACGAATGTGTACTGAATATCGTTCTTTGTTATTAACATTACATGTTCGTTTATCTATATTATTAGTTACCCGCATCTTTTCAGGTAGAAATGGTAGCTCGTTGTGTTTCAAATGAAGCTCCTTAGGATATTCAACATCAACTTCTAGATAATAACCAGTATCTCCATTATTATAGCTTAAGATTTTATCTGTTGTAAACTCCTCGCCATTTACCCATTTAAAACCGTGTGTTGGCAGCTTATTTGTCATTGACCAACCATATTGATTATTGAGATCAAGATACTGAATATATGATGATATTTTCTTATTATTATACTGCTCACCCATATACTTATTATTTGCTTTAGCATGATGTTGAATAACTTGACAAACACCACCTCGAATACCCTTTTCAAACATAAGAAGCATATCTTCATCTGTTAGTAGTTCTAGTTGAACTTTAGTCTTTTTTAAAGCTGCTTGCCAAAATAATCCTGGAGCTGTATAAAAGTGTGCAGGATCTAAACCATAAATATCATGACATACATCTCGAAAATTCTCAAACACATCAGCTAATAATAACACATCCGTAATCAAATACAAATCATGATAATCTCTAAGATCTTTACACTCAAACGCCTTCCAAACTTTCTGAGCATGAGCATAGTCATTTTCAGATATACCACACAAGTTTAAGTTGCTATAGAACATTTCTTTAGGTGGTAATTCTACTTCTTTAAATCTTTCAAACCTATCCATATACTCATACGGATATACACCTTTACGAAGCATATATCGAAACTGTTCATCACCAGAATATCGATACGTGTTGCTAAACTTCTTCTTGAGTTCCGATTGAATCAACTGCTTCTTCACACACTCGCAATAACATTTTTTACACTGAAAATGTGCTACATACTTCTCATCAATCTCTAAAAGTTCCATCTTTTCCTTACAACTCTTACATATTACACCATTTGTATCAGCTAGATTATCAACCAAGCTGCTAAGAGAACTTTGCATGAATCTACAACTATCAATAAATCTCACCATACACTTATTCGTTAGCACCTTTTCCTTCTCAGTTTTTTTATCCTTAACCATGATACGTTTACCATTATCATCAAACATCTCCAACATTATGGGAATCGAAAAACTAATATATTTCTCCGCATTTTCAGCGATGCATTCCATATCATTTACATTAAACTCTTTCGCTAACTCTCGTATAAATAGATGAGCATCATATTTTGAAAGGTTGTGAAATATTACAGGGATATGCTTTGGTATTTGATATGCTAAATTACAGCTTTTATGCGCTGCACCTCGATCCCAGTCCGACCATGCTTATCTTCTGTAATCAGAGGAGAAGTAATACATTTATTGTAGCAGGGTCATATATGCAGGGAGGTGGAATTACTTTACTTTTCGACAAGTTCCCTCCAAACCTGTTACGCTGAGGAAGGAAAAATAAAGTCTCCGGCACAAGTTGTTCCAACAGGGTCCCTCATCCAAGTACTTCCCGGTCCAACCATGCTTAAATTCCGTGATCAGTCAAGAATTTGTGTATGGAGAAATAGAAAATGAAACTTACGGAACTAGGTGTTTCCAGGTAGCCTTACATGAAGGTTGGTCTTTTATGAAAGTGATCATCTGAGTGCGGCAATGTTTCAATTCCATGTTCTGACAAGAACAAAGTATTCAGTGAGGTTTTGTTGTAGACGTACCATATCTAAATTACATTGAACATAACCAGGTTTTGTTCAAATAATTACATAGAGAGATGAAAGCGGAGGTGAACCGCACCGGTTTCTCCCACGTGGTCCCCCATCCAAGTACTATCTCAGCCCGACAATGCTTACCTTTATTGTTTAGACGAATTCGGACGTAATCATTGTACCATTGTCGTAGAGGTACGGCGGAATTAGTTTGCATATAAACTGGTTCTGTTCAAATTAGTTAAGCAGAGAGATCGTAAATGAAAGTTGCGGCACTAGCTGTTCCCAGGCGGACCTCATAACAGTTTAACTTCAGTGATCAGACGAGAGAGGGTGTACAGAGAAATAAAAGAGAAAACATACGGAACTGGGTGTCCCAAGTCGATCTCACTTCCAAATAATCCTCCCAGTCCGACAATGCTTAACTTCTGTAATCAGAGGAGAAGGAATACATTTATTGTAGCAAGGTTGCATATGTACGGAGTTGGAATTACTTTACGTTTCGACAGGTTCCATCCAAACTTAATACGTGGAGGAAGGAATACATTTATTGCACCACAAGGTATATGTATGTTTACATCCTGTTCAAATGGTTGCTCTGAATTTCCTTCAATTCCTGATATTGGTTTCAAAATACACTCTATATCTCCATATATCGTAAAAGAAACTCGTATCACCTTGTCTCCATCTTGATATTTCAAGATGTTCTTTCCTTCTTCAGGCATCTTTACATGACAAAAATCATGATCTTTACATGCAGCAATATGTATGTTTAAAGCTTTCTCAGTTCGAAAAGCGTTGAGACAATTGCGACAGTAAAAGTCACCAACGTGATTTGAAGTTACACCTCGTAGCAGAGATGAAAGCTTCTTGATGGCTACATAGTGTTTCTTTCCCCCTTCTTGAATGATAAGGAGGTCTACAATTTTGTTACGTTCTAAGTTATGCTTAGAAATATACGCTTGCTTGATGTCATATCCTTCAACATACAACACATTCAACGCGATTGTAGGATTATTTTTTTCAAACTTAGACCACTGGTTAGATGGTGTTGGAAACTTGATACCATTCCAGTTATAGCGATCTACAAAGGGTTTCAGCTTCGTTATACGCTCAGGGTGAACACCAATTTCCTCATGATGCAAAGCTGCTATTACAGCCCACATAAAACACATATTATCTTTCTTATTCTGAGGATTGATGCAACATAGCTTATTTTGAATCCATTCGGGTAGTAGAAACCATGAACCTCCACGGTTTAAATCCACTTTGTGAGAGTGATATATCATCTCTTTAACGCGATTAAATACAAAAGAGCTAGATGCTAGCTTTTGTATTATAATCTCATATTGCTTCAAAATATCTCTAATCATATTATCAACCATCTCTTCAAGATCACTACCCATCATGATCGTGTGAACAATGTTCCATCCCATATCCTTGGTTAATTTATCGTTTTCGTCTTTGATATTCACAAACTCACAAACTAAGTTTAGCTGAAACTTCCAACTTTCACCATCCTTGATTAAGTCTCTCATAACCTTAATCATATGTCTTCGAGTCTTCTTCAGATATTCTTCAACCGTCATGATTTCCCCCTCATCAACACCTTTGCTTTTAAACTATCTATAGTCCCCTTCAAATGCACCCTCTTCCTCTCTAGGCTTATATTCCTCACTTGCAATATCCTCAACGATATCTTTCAACTTCAATGTGCGATGTCTCGCAATATTTTTAACAATATTCATCTTCTTACCTCCTATAACCTGTAGACCTGAGTCACGTGCTAGTTTTTTGATATTTTAACTGTTAATTCTTTAAGATCTTCCATCTGAGGCTTAATAAGCCTTCGATGAAAGAGAATAGTATCAATTAGATCACGTTTTTATAAACTTGCATAACCTCTGATTCCATCAGATCTTGACATTCTCTTCAAAGAAGTCATTTTCTCTCTATATAATGTACCTACCGTTTCTCGATAGTGTTGTATACGATCAACTAAGGTAGCTTTTTTAGCTCTACTATATGGAACATTCTCCACCTTAGCAATCTCCACTAACTCCCTATAAGTTTGATTCATCAAAGGATTATTATTATTCATTTTTTTATTATATAAACTTTTTTTAGAGAAAAAGTTTTTTTGAAAGTGGACAAAACTTTTTTTTAACATTTTTTAATATTTTTTTTGAAAATCCGATTTGATTTTTGAAAATCTGATTTTTTATTTTTTTACATTTTTTTTATTTTTTTACATTTTTTTTGATGATGTCATCAAAAAAATGAACCCAACTATTTAGCGATTATTTCATATTATTTTTACTATCTGCGCAGATACTAAAATAGCGAGAAAAAAAGGTGTCCCAAACGAATCCACTTTATAGACGACCACGAAGTAGTAGCCGTTATGAAAATTTGTATAATTTGTAAACCAATATGGCTGACAAAGCATATGGCTGACAAGATGGTACTTGTGGCACAGTGTTTACATTTTTATTTTCCGCCGCTTATTTTCTGATGTGAATGACCAAACAAGAAAAGAAAATTGAAACAAAATACTCCTATAAACACTTAACTTATGATTTTAACATTATAAAGAACCTAGCAGTAATAAAACAACAGCAAAGGCGTTCATAAAAACGAACAAAGTTCTTAGGAATAGCAGAGTACGACGATACATCAAAATAACAAAACTGTCCTCCTAAAGTTACGTAACACTCACAAGCCTCGATAAGTTTGTCAAAACGGCATCAAAATCAGCTCCAAACTCACTTTTTTCTCTCTCAAAATCGGACCATTTAAAAAACCAGTCCAGTATATAGAACTTTCTATGACGTAATATATTTGATCTTGCCAAAGGAGCTCCAGCTGCAAAGCAGATTTAAAGCAAATTCTAGGGACTTGTGGTTTGGGTCGAATTAGCAAAAAGTTCAAATTAAGCAGCATTTGGATTAGCGGATGTATATTGTAATTATTCTGCAGAATGGACGTTCGGACGGAGCTGTTGAAGAATAGAATATATGGGCTAATTCATACGCTTTTGTTTAAGCAAGACAGAAATTTTACGGGCAAATTAGTTGCAAATCCACTTAAGACTGAGTTGTTTCACCATAAATGTGTAGTAGCAACTCCGTACTGAGGGCCTCTAACATTTTTGACATACAGGCGGATATCGAAAAAGCAAGAAGAGAGTCTTGTAGATTGGCAAAGTAAAGGTAGGCCAGTGCGAATTTCTTCAAAGTAATCGAAATTAGTTTGACACGTTTCATCAGCAAGCAAAAACATCGGTTTCTCTTTGCTCTTTTTATTATATAGCTTTCGATTTTTCTCGTTGTTGGGAAATCCACGTTAGGCTAGGTTGTTGTTTCCTTTTTTGACAACTACGAGCCTGTGTTGCTTGAAGGAAAAGAGGGTATGAAGTGTCAGAGAAAGCTCTTTACAGTGGACACACTATAAGGGGCTGTCTGTTAAGTAGGGTTGTTGGAGATTATAAACAAGGCCTTACAAATAGACGATAAGCCTAAAAGGACACTTCACTTTTGTGTTATTAATCCAATCCGAACATGACCATAAGAATCATAAAAATCCTTCCAATCCATGCAATCATGGGAAATGGACGTTAATCCAGGTATGATAACGATGACGACTGTCATTGAGAGAAGGATGCACTGTCTAAACCTAACAACGTGAAATAACTATTGAGTAAAAGTGTCAAGTGTAGTAAAGTATCAAGCTGCCTCGTGGTGCTGACCAATAACTATTAAGTAAAAGTGTCAAGTGTAGCCACACAAAGTTCTGTGATACCCTAGAAATCAAGAAAGGGGCAGGTAATTAAAATGATGAAATACATCGAAACTAACATACTGGTCTATCATTTTAGATATAGTGGTCATCATTTTAGATACCTGCCCCATAGGCGGATCTGAAGCTTAGGCAAAATTTATATAGTAGAGTTATTTAGAGCAGAAAAAAAACCCGTGCAAGGGGCGACTCACTTATCGTTTTTCCCACGGTAAGCGTCAAATTGACGGTAATTTTAAAACCTACCTACCATAACCTAGCGTCAATTACAAAAACTTCCGAAAACCGATAGATATATATTCATCTTCTGCGAATGCATATAAAAAAGGAGCACAAGCCATTCCTAGATTGCCGTTTGTCTCATTTTCCTCGGCCAGTCTTCTTTGGTTGCCGTAACATGCATAGTAGTAGCGAGTAAAATAGTGTTTTGGTTCAAATTGCTGCATTTTTTTTTAGTTATTGAAAGGAAAAAACGATAGAAATTGTTACTAAAATTACCGTCAATGTTTTGTTTTACCTACCTAGTGTCAATTCAACGCTAACCGTGGGAAAAACGGCAAGTGAGTCACCCCTTTAACCTAATTAACACTCAGGATTCAAAAGAAATTTATGACGCTGTTCTCCTCCACTTTTTTGCCCAATGCTAGACCCCCTCAAAATATCTTCTTCAATAAAAGTTTGTGACGTATCCTTTGATGAAAAACCAGGGAACTTTTATATGACATTTTGTCAGCTGACTAAAGTGAGTTAAAACTTGGTTCAAAGTAAACCGGACAGGGATCCCTTCGAAATCAGAACAAAGAAAGTCGGATGACATAGTAATGGGCAGTCTAGGCTAGCGAAAGTTTCGTGAAATGGGGGATTGGGTATTGAGGATAATAATTTCCATGATTGGCATAAAAGTTAGTGCTTTTCCAGGTTTTCCCTGATTTCCAGACGTTGTAGGAACACTGTATATGGGATGCCCGCTATAGACAAATTTCATTGAATAACAGACCAAATCTTTAATCTGTCATGGTTTTATGATTTGCAGGGAAAAACACAAACATGCACTAAACAAAATATATATTCTAAATGTAATATTTTCATACAATATTAATATTGTATATCATATTATCTTGATAATGAAACTATAGAAATAATATTTTCAAAATTTTTAAGATCGTTTTCTTTTTGCATATAATGTATTATAATTCGTATATTATAATTGTTTTCCATTTAATTCACTTTTTATATCATATCACATTCATATTTTTTAATAATTTGTAGAACGAAACAAATACCGTAAATGACCGAATAACCGCCCGGGCAGGGGCGTGTATTCGGTCTTTTACGGCAGCTGAAGAACAAATAAAATAAAATATCCTCATTAAAGATGTATAAACCGTTTCATTCAAATGATTATCTTAAATGTTTGATTAAGCAGCCAGGGCGTTCATAAAAAACTTCCAAGGCGGCGTTTTATCGTGAGAATTTGAATAAGAGGGCCAAGAGGGCGCTAAATCAAGCATTTCGGTACACTCCTTTACGCAAATTAGGAATTCCTGATGAAAATCTTGTATCCATACACAGGTGTTACATAAACACTTAAAAGCATTGTAATAAAAATGATGATTTCATAAGTCTCAGTCAAGCAAGTCGTGGTAGTAAGGCTAAATTTCAATGAAAGCGTCATTTGATGACTGCCGCATTCTATACAAATATCTGTTTTCATATTATTATTATCATAGTATTACTTCCCTATTTAGAAGATACATAATAGAGGCGATCTGTAGTAATCAACATTTCTTGTAAATTTTTTTTTCTACGCTTTAAATCTTGTTGAAAAAGAGACTTAACCACTAAAAAGGGCACTATGAAAAAAAGGGTACAATACCTGTGACATAAACTGAACATTATAAACACATCCTATACAAACGAATATAGAAAATAGAATACATAATTGAATAAAATATTTTCTGACAAATATGAAAATGACAAATGATCAGGTTGTTAGAATTTATGCACTTCAATGATTCATTGTTGTTGTTACGGAATAATATTTGTGTAAAATTGTAACTTTCTTCAGGCTTGCATTACACTTAGTGGTTCTTCTCCCTAATAGACTTGGTCTATTCACTGCTGCTGAAGATATGTAAAGCATTACAAGGACTTGCCTCAAGTCGGTAAATGATGTACTTAAGTTGCAAAACTCAGTGTTTTTCTCCCACCAAAGGTAAGCAATTCAAAATTAATATTATTGACAAAAACTTTTGGTTAGATTCTAATAGAGTTAAAATGATGAAGTCATCGTGTTTTTGTAGTTTAAGTTATTTTGAATAAACAAGTAATAACTGAGTTTTAAAATGAATATATCGTTTATGAATTCATTACATGAAAAACAAATTTTAAAAACTTAAAAGGGAAAGCATGAAGGATCTTTATTTTAACATTAAATGGTTCTGAAGACTCGACATATGCCCTTATAAACTAGAACCATTAAAATGATGTAAACTTTGATACGATTATTGAACTTTGATGGATTATGTATTATTAATTTCAATTTATTTACTGTATTTATATTTAAAATTGTATTTATTGTTTAACATTGATAAATTTTTACAAGATGATAATTGTCCTGTTGATTTCCAAGCATCATCACCTACATTGTTGATGAAATGTGGGGTTTTTACACCATGAGTCATGAGCCAATCAGAATTCATGAAAAAACAATAGAATATAAATGTTACATTTTGAAAAACCATTTCAAATGAGTTTTTTCATTGAAGCTTAGTTAAGATAAAAACATGGAAGTTGGACAAGCTCATCTTGCTGCTGTAGAAAAACAAACGTTTATCAACTGAGAAAGTAGTATATGCACGAGAGGAAGATCCTGCAGTATATGCATGAGAGGAAGATCCTGTTGATACAATGATTGTACGTTGTCTTTATCTAAACTTGAAAGAACATAATAAAGTGTTTGGCTTGAAAGGTGTTTTAATCCAATAATTTAAACCCATAACTAACTGCAGATCGATTAGCTCGTAACTTTGAATTACCCTGCATAATAATTGCAATGTAGTTGAACTGCCTTAAATAAATCGTTAATTTCTTCAAAGTTTTGATGTTCGTTCCTACAAGGTCTCGTTAAGTACACTTCATTTTATTTTGGTTTTATATGTAGTTTTTATTTTAAGTTTTTGCGCCTAACACGGCAGGTGAGGAATGGATGGATTATCAAACAGCTTGATTTGCCGATGATGAAAATCGCACAAAAGCTAATTTAACACCTGCAGTTATCCGAATGAAACCTGGACAAACGATAGAAAACACTCCGTACATCAACATCAATAAAGAAAAGGAAGCTTTTCTTAGCTCAAAAATTGAAGAAATGATCCTGTTAGGACAGTTAGAAGAATGCACTACAGCCCCTGGAGGAGCTCACATTCTCATTATTGAAAACCTCCTATCGAAGGTGAGGAGAAGAAACGTTATCGCTTTGTTGCTAACTTTAAGGAACTCAACAAGAAATGCTATCCGGAAGCAAATCCAATACCGGATGTGTATCAACTCTTTGATCGCATACCACCAAAAGCTACGGTTTTTATCTTGATTGACTCGGTATGTACCGTTTATGCGTGTTACCACACGGATTCCGTAACTCACCAGGAATCTCCCACGGGAAAGTTAGTCATCTCTTGAATCTAGGCGCGTCAAGGATGGAAAACTTCCTAAGGATAAGATTTCATCATTCATTGATGTTATTCTTGTGGCTTGCACCAGTATCGAAGATGCTTTTCGAGCTGCTAACATGGTCCTAGACTTTCTTTGCGAAAATGGCCTCCAAATAGTACCTGGTAAATGTGTGTTCGGCGCTACTCGTTTGAAATTTCTGGGATTGGACATCTCCCACGAGGGAATGTCTCTCAGTCAAAGTCACATCAAAAAGATTCAACAACGCATCTCGGAAGTGATCTATCATTATAGCCGAAATCAACCAACCTCGAACTTCCAGCCGAAGAAATGGGTCCGACAGATCATGGGGTTATACTTAACTTCTATTGCAACTTCATTCGAATTTTGAGTATGAAGACTAAGTTTCTGACTGACAAACTTAAGAAAAGTGATCCGACCATCTTAACAGATGAGGATGCTGTAAAAATGAGCGAACTGGTCACCGAACTGGTCACCGAATTGGCACATTCCGGTTACATCGCTACTGTTTCTCCCAAGAAACGCACGGACATCTACACAGATGCATCCAGGGAAGGCTGCGGTTTTGTGGCTATCCAGGATGGTAAGATAGTTGCAATGGAATTGGGTCGTTTCCATCAGGAACTTCTCCGCAAATCAACCGAAGTTCGCGAGTTGGCTGTCGTTGACTTAGCAATCTCAAAATTAGGTGATCGTATTGATTCGCAACGCGCTCATTTCTATACCGACAATCAGACCATCATCAAAAAGTAACTTTCACAATTCCGCTCTTAAAAAGTGTCCCGATGCCACCTTTCACTATTTCAAGGGCCAGCTCAACGCTTGGGCTGATGCTCTTAGTTGATGTGGCTGGACCCTTCCTTCTATGGATGAGACCAAAGCCGAACATTTGACATGATGATGCAACATTTAGAAACCTTACAGCAAGCTCTGTATGAACAACACAACCGTTCTTTGCCTTTAGCTAATTCTCTGCATGCTCCACCACCTTTGACCACGAAGAGCACGGATGTTCAGAAACATCCGGTGTTGAATAAAAAAAAAGAAAATGAAAATTTGTGAACTTATTAGAGAAAACAGGGAAAATAATTGGAAAAAAATTGCGGAAGAACTTGATTTAGCTGAAAACATTATTAAAAATATTGATTCATGTGGAGGAAGGTATCCAGATACGAAAGAATATCAATTGATGAGAGGAATAGAAGTTAACAAACCGTTGCTGACAACAGAAGATTTTTTTTCAGTATTGGAAAAATTTACAATTGAAAAATTTTTTAGTGAACTTAGTGAAATGTAACTTATAATTCAAAAAAAATATTTTATCAAAAATTTTTTGTGGCAGAACAAATTTATGAAATTCTCACGAGTTAGAGAACGTTGTTATGAAATATATTTATTAAAACCAATTATGTTTTATTTTATTCTTTCTACGCATAAATTTGCTGAGTACGTCAAGATGAATATGAATGAAATAATGGAACTCGAATTCGGTTCTGACGATGCGAAAAAGGAGAAGTCCCCGTTGTTTGTCGAGCAGTTCGTTAAGCTTTTGAGTGTTTGGAACAAACTTATGATTGAAAACGTAAACAAATTAAATATGTAATTATAATATTTATTTGTATTTGTTGCAGGTTACTAAAAAATAATAATGACTAAAAATAATTTTTTGGAAACTTATTGTGGAGTGTGTAATAGACAATACGATTTTAAGAATTTCACTGATTTGTTATATCATTATAAAATCGAGCATGGTGACAAGTCAATCGATAGCGAGTATTACAAGAAAATCAGACGGTTGTATAAGAGAAAGTTTGTGAACGAAAGACATTCTTGTTTTATTTGCGGTCTTATTAGTCATTTAAATTGAATATATTTATATTGTTTGTCAGTCTAGTATTCATAATATATAATTAGAGTTTATCATGTCATAGACCGGTTGTTTTTGTTTGCGACGTTTCGACAGTTACTACTGTCATCATCGGGCGTTTGTAAATGAATGATGTAAAGTTTATATATGTTTTCAGTAGGATCGAAATTAGGATCGAAATTATTTCGGACCTGTAAGGAAGCAATGTCAATAATTCGGACCTGGAAGGAAGCAATGTCAATAATTTGTTTTGCGTAGAGCTGGAAACCATATCGCAAGAACATTATACGATGTACTATTAATACTGGAATTGTTTTTGACACTGTATATAGTCCCTTTGACTTTTCGAACAGTCCATCCTTTTTCCTTGTCAAGGATCTTTCTATTCTCCCAATCAAACTTGTGGTCATTAGTCCAACAGTGGTCAGCAATTTCGTTTTTGGTTACATTGCCATTCCGTACGGCTCGCATATGTTCTTTGATGCGTTGCTCAAATGTTCTTTTTGTTTCTCCTATATAAACTGATTCACAATCACTACATGGAATTTGGTATATCACGTTATTTGTGTCGTTCATTGAGATCTTGTCTTTCGGATGAGATAATATGTTACGAAGAGTTTCCGTTGATCGAAATCTGCATTTGATGTTGTGTGTACGGAATATTCTTTGTAAAGCATTACTGACACCAGATACATAAGGAATACTAATAGTGGTCACCGGTTCTTGTTCTGTTGATTCTTCGGTGTTTGAAGTTCGAGTATTGTTTATTCTATTTTCAACTCTTCTAACAATCGTCCTGTCATATCCATTTGCTTGGAGAACCGATTTGATATGTTTCATTTCTTCAACACGATCATCGTCATTACTAACAATATCTTTCGCCCGATTTATTAACGATGCAACAACACTTTCTTTGCAACTTTGTTGATGGTTTGAGTTACAGTTTGTGTAACCCTAGATCCGCCACTGGTACCCACTGTTCCTAACAAAGAATGTTTAGTTATTCTACCTTTTTTGGGTAGATTAGGACTAGACTTGAGAATTTATTTAAAGTGCCGTATTACAATTCTAAAATAATTTTCAGATCTACTAGACGATTAAGTAAATGTGTTGATGTCCATCGACAGTATGAAGTTTCAGAAACTATTCAAATTTTAAAAGCAGTTAACATTTATTCATATTTTATGTAGCAGATATATTATAAAATAGGATCGGTTCTCTTCTATTCATTATAAGCTCTCTGCTAAGTGTCATAAAGTAATTTATAAGTACTGCACGAACTTCCTTGATATCCAAGATTATATAAAACTTTCCTTTGGCAATTCGAATAACCCTACATTTGTTTCTTCGTATTCCAAAAAGAATTCCAATTTTCACTTGTGGAATCTTTGTTGTAAATGTTCGTTTTCCTAATCCTTCACATAATCTCCTTTCTCGCTTGATTTGAAAGGAAAGGTGAAGATTTTCTCTCAGTTATATAAAAAAAAATCACAGATCGAGAGTTTTACACAAACCGCTGGAGATACTCAGGAAACAATGAAGTGACATAAAAGAATGTTCTGAATAGTAACACGTCAGCGTTTGATGGAAAGTCCAGTAACAAAATCCGTGAGACCACAATAAAACAATCAACCAGCTAATCATTGGAAAACCAATTACTGGAGGTTAGAAGTGCATGTAAACGAAAATTCTTAAAACAGAAAACTTGAAATGATTTTTCTGTGCTCATTCTATAATCCTCTGTTTGTTTTCTGACTCCTTTGGAAAAAAGGTGACTTGTGCTATCAGGTCTTTCATATCCCTGCTAAATGAGGTTTATGTGTCAACGATCAAATATGAAACGATTCTAGATGACTGTCCTTATTTTAATTGTCAAATTTTCTCTCAATTCCGATCTATCAATTTCAAACATACTTGAGAGTTCTTTCTACAAGACTTGCACAGAAACTTTCTTCTTTATTACTCTGATTCTACGTATATATTGAAGCCTTTTGTTTTCAAAATATCTCGCATCTATCATATTTGCCATCTGAATTTTAATTTTTTTTAAATGCGTATAGAATTGTTTCAATTTCTATTTCTACTGCCAATGATAGAATTTACTCTCAGTGTGGTACTTTTAAGCAGTTTTCCTCCTCATCTCCTCCCATAATTTTTGAAGATCCGTGATTATATCAATTGGAAGAAGAAAATATACGATATAATTTTGGCATTGGTGAAGACTGTTTCGGTTGTTGTTTTTTATCAGTGTTCAAAATTAATTTTCCTTCGTTCAAATGATTGTTGATGAACGTGGCTTTTAATCAATTCTTTTTCTAAAGCCATTTGTTATTTGTTCTGCCAGACTGAGAGAAAATTATTTTAAACTTACGGATACGGTGCGTCTCTCTGTATCACACAGCCTTTTTCATCTTTCTTTTTTTTACGTTTTACGTACATAAACAAAGTTTGCATGCCATTTTTAAAAGTCCTTGCTTAAACACATGCAGCGGCATAAACTTAGAGAGAGCGTGCTGAAATTTATACGCACAAAAATTAATGAAAACACCGGGGAATGAAGGAATGCAAAAACGAAAAGTTTCGGACAAGCCAAAATATCGGAAAGATTTTTGCCCGATTCGTTTTTAATGTGTACCATTAACAAAGTCATTTTAGGATGAGATTCAATTATCGTATGACCGTATAAAAGTTTATGGAAATACTTTTTACACTGTAAACAAAGGAGTTCTAGAGGTGTAGGAAAGGCAGAATGACGTCATTCATTCGTTTATAATGGTACTAGTATACACTATACTAACCATTTGATAATAACTCTATGAATACAAAAACGAATTCCAAAACGCCGCCCTAAAATCTTTCATCGATATATAAATACTTTACCCGCCATACTAAGCATTTCATAACGCCGTGTATTGAAGTAAAACTATCGATTTCTCCTTTCTTTGTCGCCAAAAATAGAATTCACAGAACATGAAAGAAGTTTGTTTCTTAAAAATGTTATTACATGTTTTCGTCGAATCATATTTAATGTAAAGCTTTACTGAAGAAATCAATTTGAGCCATAACTCAAAGCCAATATGGGCCCCCAACGGCAACAGTTAACGCAATAATTATGCGTTTAATGTCATATATATTGAGTCCATCGAAAAAATGCACACGAATTCAATTGTGACCGACATGTAGTCGGTAAATACTTTCAGACTTTGTGGTGCACAGATTTATAATTATCAATACTAAATATCAGATAAAAATATTCACAAATTGAGAAATATCTCACACCATAGTTAAAAGAATTGAGATGGTTTGGAGAGTCGGCATACATTAGACGCTCTCCACCTTGTTTAAATCGATATGTTGAAAATGATACAAACATTTCTGAACGTGCACAGAAAAATAAATATGGCTGAAAGTAGTAGTAGTAATACACACGAAAACATCTCGAATCCTTTAATAGATTTCGATGTTGACGACAACTTTGAAGAACTTTTGAGAGATGTTGAAGAAGATGATTCTTCTTTTAATAGTGTTGTTAGAAATGTAAGTATTAATTTATTATTATTGCTTTTGTAATGAACAACACACATTACATATTTTGGCGAGAAGGTATAGCTAGCGCTAGCACACTACACCACACAAACACAAACACACAACATGTTTATAATAGCATAGTCATCCGTAGAATATAATTTATGATAATGTTTTCTTCTTCTCCAGCTTGATCATGGAACCTTCAAATGTGAAAATTGTGATAAAATTTGTAAAAGCAGGAGGTCTCAAACTACATATTACAAAGAAACACTCCAAAGTTGAATTTGTGGGACGTTCGGACCGCATAGGAATAGCAGACTTACTTGGTTTGGTAAAGAAGACAATTATCAAGATTCTGGAGAAAGGATTGTATGCTTGCGAATGCTTGCAGAACTTTGAGCAGTATTTTAAAATATTGGAACAGGGGAGGATATTACGAAATTTCCAAACTTTTATAAACTATGTTTAGATTTCCCTCCTTGTAAAATCGAAAAGTTTTACACAGCATATTATGGGAGTATATTATTAAATGCAAAACAAAATTTTCCTGAACTATCTGAATCGAATTCAAAAATATACGCTATGAAGCTTGTTGAACTTGTGGCAAATGCTGGAAACATCTGAAGACACTAGAGGAACATGAGATTGTTACCAGAAATATTTCTGAAAAAGAGCTTCATGGATTACAGTATTTGTCTGGGTATGTTATGCGAAACATTTAAACTCAAAATTACAGCAATGACAGAATCAACAAGCCATTTCGATATCATTAGCTGGCAAAGCCAATGAGTCAGAAATGAAGAATATAAAATTAGTTTCAGCTCTAAATTGAGGAGGATTATGGTTTGTCTCTGAAGATATGCAAAAGATCATTATTATTGGAGAAAAATAATTATCGTTAGAGATTCAAAAGGAAAATGTTCGGGAAATTGATGTCATTGGCATTGCTCAGAAATTATCATAGTTTTCTTATGTTAAAGAACTTTTTAAAGCCATTGCTTTAATATCTGACATAAAGCCTTCAGATGAAATAATTGATAATTTGCTTCTGTCCATTTTAGAAGATTAATTCAAAATTCGATCATTTTCATTTGCCAAGGATATTGTCGAAAGACATAAACTGAACATAAAAATTAGTAAAGCAAAATCACTGAGGAAAGAAATAAAAAAAGCCAGTGCATCTGAAAAGTAGTATTTATATAATGGTATATAATGATATTATGGTATATTACAGAAACAGTGTGTATGCAAGTGAATATACAGTTTTAAGTCCTTCTGTAAATCTGCAAAGAAAGGGAATTTAAGTAATCTCTCTGAAATTTTATCAATTTCAGGTTGTTAACTGTTTACAAACTGTATATAATGTAAAAATTTTGAGAAAGTTAATATTATATATATATAAGCACTTTTTCACTTATAAGTATACCAAGAAGGTTTTAGATGGTACAGCACATATATACATATCCAGTTAAAGATATTTTTCTCTCTTGAGTTTTGTATCCGTCACTTCTTGCAGTGATCTTTTCGTGTCATAATTTCCTCTCGTATTTCCAGATGTACGTGAAATATGTCTTTGAATTCGTAGTTTTCAAGGAAATCCTAATTAAACCACTCAGTAAGTACATCTGGCATGACCTCACTTTAAAAAACTTTAAAACTTCCACCACAGAGTAGGTTCGCCAAAACATAAAGATTTTTCCTCTATCACTTTGATTGAACTCACCAGGACGATTATTAACTTCTTGATTCCAATCATCCAGACACTTTAAAAACCTATTCTTGCTTGTCCACTACGCGTGTTCTACAAATAACATTAAGAATGTTTTTCGCCATTCCTTATCGACCTTTACGAAGGTATTTTGAAAATTCACTGTGTCCTTCGAGACGATCTGCAACCTACTATTGAGCAATTATCGCCAGGCATTTTGATTACAAATAGTGATTACAAATTTGATTGCTCTTATTATTTTCGTTACCTATCTGTTCATCTCATTCATTTTCGTTCCTGTTTAAAAAAATATAGATTTTGTTTTAGAGTTTCTGTATGCTTGTGGTTCTATTTACAGGAATAGGAGATGATGTTTACTCATTTTAAATCCTTTCTTTAAGTTTTAGTAGTTTTTTTGGAAGAGAGAAATAAGTATAAAATGTAAAATTCTTTTTATGTTTTCATTGTAAAAAAACATGCTTCAAATGAAGTGTACACGGTCACAACGAATCAATGCAAAATAAGATATAACTTTGAAGTATGCCGAATCTCCTAACCATCTTAATTCTTTTAACTATGCTCACACACTACACTAATCATCCCAAAATTAACTTTTGGAGTATATACAGATTTACATATATAAGATATAAGGTATTAACTAAATCTTAAAAACAATCATACCTCCGAATAATGTTTCTCTCTTCAAAGCTGAGTTTTCTTTTATTATTACTATTATTATTATTATTATTATTATTATTATTATTATTATTATTATTATTATTATTATTATTATTATTATTATTATTATTATTATTATTATTATTATTATTATTATTATTATTATTATTATTATTGTTGTTGTTATTATTATTATTATTATTATTATTATTATTATTATTATTATTATTATTATTATTATTATTATTATTATTATTATTATTATTAATGTTTACCCAGGATGGCCTCTTCAATTCTGATAGAACTGTTATCAATGAGGGTCCTGCGAAGGAGGTCCTAAAGCATTTAAAGCCCCCATTTGGGCTACGGAAGTCGCAAGTATGCTTCAACCGCTCAACCAGACAACCCCCTTAGATATCAATCCCGCTCTCAAGCTGAATGCTTAGCTGAGTGGATTGATTCACACTGTTATAGTCGCTGGCATGACTCGGCTTGAATTTGAACCCTGAGCTCCCGCACTGGAGGCGAACACTCTACCTTAAGGCCAACAGTCGGTTTCTCCATAAATTCCAGGAACAGATAGATTGCCAATTAGAAAACGCCGTCGGCATTAACTAATTTTATACACAGCCAAAATCAACAGATTAATCAAATCTCTAATCTTTCATTCTTTCTTGACTTTCTCCTTTCTATCATTGTATTAAAAAATACCATGCTCAACACAGTTTTTACTAAATTTTCTTTTGTTTCTCTGGAAATCTAAAAAAACAAACCGAAACTGAAAAAAGGCCGTTTGATAGTCTTAAACCTTGAAAATTACATATAAGTCGTAATTATGTAAAAACTAGTCTTTGTAATAAAAACTTGTCTTTTTTATGCATATTTCTTATTATTACTTCGTCTTAAAAAATGTAAACAAACGACTATTTTTCATTCGTTGTCAATAGTTGCTATGTTCGATTGTAATTCGAAGTCTCCTACTGAGATGCTATATCATGTCTTTCCTAATGTATTTTATATCATAAAACAATTATAAGCACTTAGCCGGAGTGCCTTATACTAATACGGAAAAAACATAAACAAATATCCATTGACGAACTTCCCGAAAAAATTTCCCTGACGTTCTTTCTTTCAAAGTTAGGTAAGAAAAAAGCAAGATTTAGTAATAGTATAAGAAGATCAGGAAAGGGGTTGTTTCTGGACACAAGATTATTAATCAGACAGCAGTGTTTTTCAATTTTAACTATCAGATCATATGATGCGTCTGGAAATAACAATAACTCCCTTGAACTCTTGAAGGTGCGATTGGAGGTAAATGTGCCGTCTATATGTCTAAACAACATATCGTGAAGTTACCTCATGATGCAGCATTCGTTAAATCAATTAATGAAATTGATGATATATTTATTCCTTTTCAGATTTCTTTTTTTGTCAAGGAGATTCCGGGAAGGAAGGAAGGAAGGTAGCTTCGATATCAAGTTAACTGCATTGTGTCAGGTAAAAATTAATATAAATCTTCTGTCAACCCTATACTTAGTGCTTATGAAGGTAATACCTGAGAATGACATCAAAGTGAACGAAAGTCAATATCTGAAGTTAATGACCGACATAAACATTTACGTTTCTATATAGTTCATTAGTCTTGTTTGAGTCTGATTCTTGAAAATTGCTTCACTTTTTTTACAAATAATATGTAAACAAACTTACAAGGTCATGAAGATGCTTATTGTATAGAATAAGAGTTAATTGTTTTCCAACCTTTGCCAAAAATTCATCAGGTATTTTGCAACCATTATTATTTAGTTTTACCAAAAAACTTTTTGCTGACATTGTTAGTTTTGTTAGGAAAACGTTTTTACATGAACAAAGACGTTCCGTTAAATGCTCATGTATTTCTCTATACTATGATTCATATAAATACAAAAAGGATTGGTAGCAAAAACATTTTAACCTTCCATATGAACAACTCCTTAGAAATAAAGATTTGCATATAACCAACAACAATAATGTTGATGTTTATTATACATGAGGACTTTATGGGATCTAAATAAATTTCAAGATAAATTTTACTATTAACCCGTGTAAAAACATTTTACTGTTCCACTTTCAAGAATCATGATAGGAAATATAAAAATGCAACAATGTTGTTGTTAAATTGAGTGAAACAGTAAAATTATGTCTTTGCCAGGATACCTGAATCAATTAAATTTTGAATCGTAAAAAAGATTATTCCTGCTCAGGATACAACCGAAGTGTCATTCTTATATGAATTCATTAAACGATTTCCCAATTGCTTCCAAATTATTATTATTATTATTATTATTATTATTATTATTATTATTATTATTATTATTATTATTATTATTATTATTATTATTATTATTATTATTATTATTATTATTATTATTATTATTATTATTATTATTATTATTATTATTATTATTATTATTATTATTATTATTATTGTTATTGTTATTATTATTATTATTATTATTATTATTATTGTTATTATTATTATTATTATTATTATTATTATTATTATTATTATTCATTCTTCCTCGTCCTTGTTATTTCTACTAAATATATATAGCAATAAAAACATACCTGAAGGAAAGGAAGAGCTAAAAAAACCGGGAATTGTTAAGTACAGTATATAATTCTCTTGGCTTGGTTGGTGGTGTGGCTAGTCGGTGGGTGGAGGAGGTGGGAGAGAGAGAGGAGGATTGGATATTCAATCATCATTTAAACGAAGCCAAAATATCAACATAATCATAAACATGGCAATTCTTCTTGTTACCTACAATAACTCATCTTTCTTTCTTCTTCTTCTTTAGTTTTCGCTACAACGCCAGAAATAACTTTCCCATTATATTTTTTTTTCTAGCCACCTTGCTTCTTCCCACCGAAATAATAATTTAGCTCTTCCTTAAGTTCCTACTGATAATGTTTCCCAACCATTTTTAATTACTTTAAAAAAATATTGCCCAACAAAAACAACGACATATGTTTGGGTTTTCATTCAATTTTTTGATGTATATTATATACTTATCGTTAATTCCATCTTTACAAAACGATCAGTTCCACCAAAAAGAAATAAATTAAAACCATTTGCTACCATTTGACAACTTCTTCTGTGCAATTATTTTTAATAACTGCCAATAAATAAGTAAGATGTACATCACTTTCCACTTGACGTTTCTACTTTAAGCCATACTTCTGCTATAAACCATGCTGCTTTATTCCATTCATTAATTCGTTTAATAATAATGCGATACTTAGTTTCATTTCTTCGTTCGTCTCGCGAATCTTTACACGAAAACGAATACAAATTTGTTTACATTTTTAAGACCTTTATGTCTTTTCTGACATAAAGGTCTTTCGACAGGTCGTAAACTTGCTAATAGTTTTCAACAACAAACAATAATATTCTTCGCTTTTGAAATAAAAGCAAATAACAAACACAAAAACACTTCTTCGCTTTTTTGTTCATTTTAAAGAAATGAGCGTTGAGAATATTTCGAACAAAAAACCATTGCATTGCATCCTCCTTCTTGCTTGTCCTGTTTGAAATTTCCCGAGATAAACTTAAATAGACCTTAACGAATCGGCAACCTCACACGGAAAATATTTTACCAAAATAGAAGTATGATGCCAAGGCAGCGTCGCTCGCCGCCCATCGGTTTTTAGGTTGAAATGGTTGTCCCCTTAATGAAATGTTTGCACAAAGACTGTTTGGAAAATTTTTTAATGAAATTAAAACAACCTGCAAATTTTACAAATATATAAATAAATAATTAATTATAGAATTATTATCTATATTTTGCTAGCATTCCTCGTAAAAATATTTTATGGTTCCACTCAATTATTAAGAAATATAAGTATGTGACCCCAAACTATTGAGTGAAACTGTAAAATTATGTCCTTATGTCCAGGATACCTGATTCAAATGTGAATTAAAATGTTAATCGAAAAAAAATTATACCTACTCACAAATTCCAATCTAATCTAACTGTCGTTCTTCTATGAATTTTCATAAAATGTTTTGACGATAATTGTGTGTTCCAGATATAAAACCAGGATTCACACATACTTTTTCATATCACACATTCCTTTTCATCATTATTCTTATTTATACTAAATGCAATTTTCTAAAATCTAAATAAGAAATGATTCATTTTAGTGCAACATAGTTAGTCATTGACAACAGTAAAAATGTTCCCAGAATGTATCACGTGTTTTACCCTGACTTTTCCATTGAACGTTAACAAATATAATTTGAATGTCAAGCAGCACAATGGATATGGCTTACTTAAAATTTGATAAATATTATCATTCACACAATGAATTCAAAACAGTGAAATGTGTTCTGTGCTATGGGTGGCCGCTCCCCAAATAAAACAAGAGGCCCTGGGGCCTGAAGGTCAGCGCGGTTAGGCATACCAGAAAAGTAGTACACATTACGAAGGACAGATAGCATTCCGCGCCGCATGTATTTACTAATTTTCACAACCTTTCTCCGGCGGCGGCAAGAACTACATTCTATTCCGAATTTGATATCCTTTCTAACTGTAGAATTTCAACCTGAAGTCCTTATACTGGAATATTAAATACAATTATTCATGTATTATGAACTCAATCTATTATAAAAAAATGTTAAGTACAATGTGACAAAATATGTGCCAAAGTATAAAGCTGAAGAATATATACTTCTCACGTGACAAAGATAGCTATACAAAATTGAACAATGGAAATCATTTTTTGGAAATATCTTACAGTAAAAAATCTGATTAAGTTCAGATAAGGCCGATAAGAAGTTCAAAGACTTCGGACAAGTCCAGGTAATTCTGACAAGGTCAAGTTTTGAGGAGGAGTTCTGGCAGCAGATACGAGATAATACCATAGATGATGCCACCAACAAAGGACCTAAAAAATAAATTATATAACTGTTATACAATCTCAGATCCACTAGTGATGAATTTCTAACTAATTCTCACAGGTATTTTTAGAAATTTCATTAATTTAAAAAGAAATTCTGCAATATCTCATATTTTGATAATCTCCCAAAAGTTAATGGGCAAAAATTCACAACTTTGAGGTCAAAAAGAAATGTCGTAGGAATATTCGGCTTAATTGCAGTTCACTCCATGAACGATTAACTTGCCCTGCAAAAATGAGTCATAATGAGTCATTGCAGTGTTCGTTCAAATTTAATTTCGCGAATTGATATAAAGTAAACTTTTCCCAGGAATTTAATTTTGTTAATTACACAAATAATTAGTCTTCATTTTTTTTTAAAATTAAATATTACCATGCATATGTTGACAGACATTGAGGCAAAAATTATTCTTTCCTTTCACAAGAGTTTAATTTTAAGAATACGTGAAATCCATTTTTTTCCACCTTGAAGTATATATTTGGAATATATACAATAAAGCCTGAAAGAAATTGACGCACCTGTGAAGAAATGAAGTTTTACATAAAAATGCAAAAAAATTGTAAAGTCTGCTACATGAAGTCATTGTCTTCAACACAATTTGATAGGGAAAACTTAGAATCTTAAGTGGAAATGTAAAGTTTCTTTCTTTCTTTTAGATCATTTTTATCAAAATAAAATGATAAAAGCCTTTTATTTTCGGATTTGCTCTGAAAAGTTCAATAGAAACTCCATCCCAGTGTCATATTTTTGGTGAAATTTATAAGAGCGTATTAGGAAAAAATAGAATTTTTGGTGCATAAACGAATCGGTTAATACACCAATATAGTCAAAACAACAAGAACCTTAAAAGAAACTAAAAAGATAACGCTCCTTCACGGGAAAGAGATTACCCAATATCAAGTTTCATATCAATATCAATTATTTTCTTTGATTTATTTGACTGTTAATATTAGTCCAAATTGTGTATAAGGGGTGCTGCTATTTAAGTTTAATTTTTGTCATCCCCCAACAACCATCATTATCCACTATGTAAATTTTCATTCATGTTTTTTTTTTTTTTTTTTTAAAAAGAAAATTAGGAGAGTAAACACGTCTTAAGTTAACACAAGACCGGACACTCACCCTATCCAACAATTTTTAAAAGTACATAAACTGCCACTACGACCAGGGTCTCTCTATACTCCATATTATGTGTGTGGTTTGGGTGTAAAGTGAATTTATATGGCTAAGAGAATGCTATATAGCTACCTGTTTTTAGACGCCCAGGAAATAATTTCTGTATTTTTGTATTTTCATCAACAGGGAATTTGTGAAATTTTAAAAGGCCACAAAAAAGGGAAAGGAGGGACAGAAGAGGGGGGAATAAAAATCGAAAATGGGATCGAACAGTTTCTCACAAAATCAATGTCATTATATAAAAAAAGCAGTAAGAATTTTCTAACCTTGAGTGCTGCACTGTGTCGTTCTCTCGAACACAAATTAGGATTGCACGTTTTTTGTATTTTAGGCCGCACTCACAATAATTAAATTACTTTATATAAGTTGTAGTATACCATTCATACATTAACCACGGTTTGTGGACAGCCTCTATTCCAATGTTTTGCAGAATCAGCCTACAACTGTGGACCAAAAATCTTGGAATTACGGACGGACGGACGGACGTACAAACGCTAATGAAAAATCAGCTGCTTTCCGCGCTGACCAATAAAAAGCAAACAACAAAATCTCAAGGTAAAAAGGCAACAAAATATAGCTGCAGGGACATAGACATGTTTTTATATATAGTTGTATATAGCTATAATCAGTATAGATATTGTGGTGGTTGGGGTGGTGTGTGGAGGGGAGGGCAGCTCACAACCACTCATTAAAATCACAAAATTTCGCTCGAATAATATCTTCCCCTTAATTAACGGGAAAATGATAATAATGTCCTCATAATGACAATAAATCTTCTTGCAAACCTACCAACACAGACAAAAAAACACTTTTATACCCATTTACCTTTCATATTTCTTTTTTCAACCGAAAAACAACATTTCTTGTAACTGTGAAACCATTTTATGAAAGTAAATAAATATAAAACAACTTTTCACTTTGCTTTCTCACTTTCGGTTTCGTTAATTATAATGCAATACAATGCTTCGTTATTTAGTTCATTACTACCTATCTTATCATATACCTACCTATCATTTATTTATTTAGTTCAATTATTACCTATCTTTTCAAAAATAAAAATAAATTTGTTTTCACGTTTTGATCGTGTCTTCGCGCTCTCTCTGTTATAATAATGGTCTTACTTCTCTCGAAACATTTCCTGTGTCAATTTTAAAAAAAATGTTTAAGCGTATTAGGCCACCGCGTGACAGACAAACAAACAAACAAACAAACAAACAAACAAACAAACAAACAAACAAACAAACAAACAAACAAACGGTCAATACGGAAAATAGTGACCCGCCACGTGAGGTCAATTAACCAATCATAATAATCTATTGCGAGAAGACTCTACACTGCCAGGTACTTATAATCGTTATCATTAGTTCAAAAAAGATCTGCAATCTGAGTGTGTCTCGTTTATCAGTGCAAATAAAAAATATATGCAGTGCAAATACATTGCAAGGGTTTTCTTTCTATACTAATACACATGCACCTAAAAAACCTTGCCACATTTGTATCCTAAACAAGAACGACCTCTTTTCTCCTGAAACGCTTAGGCCGAAAGAAATAACGAAGAAAAGAAAAACTTCTGATGTACGCAGTTTTTTATTGAGTTTGCAGATGCGCAATTAAATAAATCAATCTTAGCTCATAAAATAACATCGAGAATTTGAGCAAGAGTTTTCTAAGTTCTCTTATCTATTATCAGCCATTTCGGAATACCTTGAACAGTGCGTTTTATGTTTTTTATTTGCGGAACTTTCTAAGAGCGTTTGGCTTCATTCTGAAGATTTTTGGCACCTATTTCTTCCATCTTAACGTAAATATTTCAATAATATATATTTTTCGACTGCTAACAATGCTCCGAAACTGTAATAAAACAGACAAACATTTTTTGAATTTGTGATAAATAATAAAAACAAAAATTTGCGGAACAGGAACTGATATTTCACAGAAAAAAATATTTAATCAGAAATTGTACATAGTAATATAGTAAATATTTTCTTTTTCGACTGCAATGCATTCACTTCATGATTCATAAAAATGGATTTATGGATTTGAGTCCGTTGTGCTTAATTTGACCATACTTAAAATGACCTTCTGATCCCAATTGATTGGCAAATGCAATTGCTGACAATATAACTAACATCATTTTGATATGACTTGCTTATTAATACAAAGTGTTACCACATGGTTCATATCACAGTATCTAAAAATGAAAAGAATACAATAGTTGATTTTTGTAATCAACACAAAACCTAAGCAATTTATTACCCAAATTTATTAAACCAATGGTCCAGGCTACATAAGAAAAAAATCCATTAACAACTACACTTAGATTTTCCACCAAGAACTTTGATGTATGCAAGCGACTTGTGAAAGTTCAATTCATCTAAAAAAACGTTTTAAGTTTTTCAAAAGGGAACTTCTGTAAAATCAGTATAATAATAATCGATGACATATAATATCAGTGTTTACATCAGATTAATTAAAACTTTGTATGTACTTAAAACAGAAAACTGTTTAAAGGTATAAAGAGAACTTAATCGCCTAGAAAGTTGGTTAGGAAAATGGACTTGATCAATAATATTTCATTTATTAATGTTCCTCTGGGATAATATTGACGAAGGTTGTGACGTCATGGAGCGAACATGAGGTCTTTTTTAAACTTTTGTCTACTAAAATGAAAGTTAAAAAATAACCTTCTGTTGTCATTTTCATCCACAAAATATATATAATTTCATAGCCCTGAAACGAGTCTCATTTTATTTACATTTTTTATGGAGCCAGTCTCACGGGGAATATACATAAACTGGTCATGTGATGTCAATTAAGCAATCAAAATTATCTAATGATAGAAGATATTGCATTGCAGCGTTACAGAGCAAGCTTATTATTGATTACGAATTATGTTGCTTATTATCCCTGGCTGCAATGTGGAGTCTTCTTTAATTAATAATTGGGATAATTAAAATTGACATAACATGACCGGTCACTATTTTCGTACATTTATTCCATGATGTTCGACAAAACAGTTACTTTAGTTAGGTGGCTATCACAAATATGTGCTCTATTAGGTCTCAAAATAGGGTGGGTCGGTTGGAAAAAAAGAAACCCATAAATCTCATGTGCAATTTTGAGTCGGAAATATCTCTGCCATATTCAACAGAATGATATTTAGGCAATACAGTGGCGGAATAGGATAGTTTGGCAAAATCTTTGCGGCGGCAAATTTTCCCACTGAACGTTCAAAATTTTTACCAATGGCAAAAAAAAATTGTGTCGGTCGGATGACTCTAACACCACTTACTTGTGATACCCGCCTTATTAGAATTAATGTTTTCCTGATCACTTTCCTTCGGTTAATATACAATTTAAGCCTTCTGAATCCCATAAACCAACACGTCTAACCACATACCATGCTATTGCATAGATTGTGTGTTGCGTAAACATTGTCGACCAATATTTCCTTGATGAAATGTACCTGCTGATTTCATAATAGAATTACTTTGATGCAGGATTTTTCTTTACATCGAATGGTAATAGTAAGTTGCTTAAGATATCAAACAATGTAAATGAAAATGTGATGATTCACAGACAGTTATACTTGAAGTGGTGATATCTATAAATTTGAAATATACAGATAGATGCTCCAGAGATCATCTTAAACAAATTTCCAACTTGTTTTTACAATGTTTTATTAGTTACGATATTGTTTATTCTACATTGGCTGCAGGGATGATGTTATTGTTGTTGTGGTTAGTGTGTTCGTGAACACAAATTCATCATATAGTTTTGCTATATGGCATGTAGCCACAGTTGAATGACTGACCAGGTCAGGAGGGGCAAATGCATGTCATATATTTTAAAAATATTGCTACGGCTATATGTTAGTTGGTAAAAGTGACTATCCAGACAAACAAATGTTAAAAAAATAGTACCAAAATCAGTTTTTCTCCTTATGAAATTCCTTATATTTTTTATGTTTTTTTTGTTAGTCTCAAAAACAATGATGGAGAGCAAATCAGTTCATATATTATGTAGACAGACAGCGACCAGTTAGGGTTAGGGTTAGTCTCAGGGACTGACAGCACTAGTTGTTATAGCACCTAATCTGCAATCTGTTTACAGCTAGCTAGCTATCTACAGGTATTATATTTTTGGCATTCACTTTTGTTGATTTGAAGTTTACACAGAGACAGGGTAAAGCATTTAATTAACCTGATCAAAATAAATGTATATATAGGTTTCAATCTTGCTCTGATAATAAGCTAATTTTAACAGAAACTTACCGAACAATTGTCTTGATAAAAAGGAGAGTTTGCCTTGTTCGTGTGTTGCCTGTCCTGTCCTTCGCTTTCTACTACCAACACGTTACATTAGGGTAGAAACACACTTAAGCAAATGTATCTACAGAGTTTTCAGGGGGTGAAAAGTTTTCATCGTGTATCTCAGACCAAAGATGCCGTATAACGATCGCAACACGTCACTTTTGTAATTTTTCAGGATCATCATCATCCAAGGGTATTCCAATATCTGCTTCCGCTCCGCGCCGCAGATAACAAAGTTAACGTTTTGTCGATTTTTTGTACTAATGATAACTCAGTTATCGCATATTTTCTCGCGCAATATGGCATATGGCTCGTTCCTTTAGCCAAGTGAAATAACAGCAAAAATATAAGAAAGGAGAAAAATATTCGCCATATTTTCACTCGACACTGTGTGATAACTAATACCTATTAAAATCACCAAAAATAAAAATAAATCACCACTCCATAGGCGTATTCAGGGTCAGTCCAATAAAAGTGGAGAAGCCCAACATTATGATATTTCTTTTCAGTCTTAAGTGTCGATTAGGTTACTTGCACGTTTTTCTTTTCTACTTTAAATGACTAAACTCTCCTCCACAAATTTTGACTGACCTCTAAATACGCCTCTGCACTCAGTTACGCACGATCTAAAAGTTCACTATTTTATTTTCCATACATACATTTCGTTCCCAGTCCTTTTTACCACACTAAAAGTGGATGCACAAAATCGCGATTAATTAATAAAATCTTTCATAATTCAAAATGTTTCAAGTTTAGAACTATTTCTTGGACACTTCTTTTACAGAAAGATTAGTCAGACGACCATCATAATCAAAACAAAATATTTTTATAGTGTTGTGTCAGTATGTAGCACATTCTTTTCCATTGTTTCAGATCCTAACAGAATGAATGTTCAAGAAGTATCAGTAGAAATTGTCAAAAGTCCCTGCGATGAATACAAGGTGGTCAAGCTTGGTGTTCTAGACAAATATTGGTTTCGATCGTTCATGTCCTCGGCGTTTTTCTTTAAAAATGAAAATGGCAACCAAGAAGATTGGACGGAAAAACTAATATATGGTTTAAAAATTGCTCTTCGTGAGTATCCAGAGGTTGCTGGAAATTTGGAATTTCAAACGAACGATTGTTACTTGCACTATAATAATCAAGGAGTTAAGATTATCAAGTCAAAAGCAAACTTTTCCTTTGCTGATGTTGAGAAGAGTAACTATGACATGAACATCTTGCCAGAATCTCAGATTTTCCCGATGGAATATTGCGGAATGGCACTTGAAAAAGATATCTACCTCTTCGTAGCACATATTATCGTTTTGACCGATAATTCGTTTTTGTTGGTATCGTGCGTTCATCATGTCCTCTGTGACGGTAGTGGTCAATCCCGTTTGCTAAATGCATGGGCTTCGGCAACAAAAAATGGACACGTTGGTAAATACATCAATGAAACAGATCGCAGTGTTGGTTCTAGTGATGGCAAGCCGCCTACAAGAACAGACATTGAAATTGGTATGTTCGTCAAACCGGATGAGTCTCAACTTGCCTTTCCTGAGATAAATTTAACGTCTTACTATTTCAACGTCTCATTTGACAAGCTTGATGAATTAAAATCTGAATTCTCCAAAGGATTACCATCGGGTAAATATCTATCAAAAAATGATGTTTTGACGGCCATAATGTGGAAAGGTGTTGTGGAAGCAAGAAAACACAAGAAGATCAAAGATTCCCTTTGCACTACAATAGTGGACGCAAGAAAAATACTTGGTATTCCTAAAGGCCATATTGGCAATGTCGCACCGTTTCTCTGTCAACGTTTTTCAACAGACGAAATCCTAAAAATGTCTGCTAAAGAAATGGCGTGGAAGATAAGAGAGTTATACTCTGTTTTTGATAAAGATTACATCATGGAAATCATTCGATGGTTTGAGCAACAAAAATCCTTATCCGGTATCATGCCTCGAAGTGACATTTTCGGAAATGATATTATGTTTTCTTCTTTGGCAAAACATCCTTTTTTTGAAATCGATTTTGGTTTGGGAAAGCCTCGTCATTATGGCGTGGCTATAAATTCTTATACACCTGGATTTGGGTTTATATTACCAACACTGAAAGATGACAGCTGGAATTTCAGGATAGGTTTGGATCAATCAGAAATGGATAGTTTCCTTGAATACGAATACATTAAAAAATATTGCAAAGTATTGTATTGTGAATATTCCAAGTGAATTTGTGTACTTTGAATTCTTGAAAGTTTGTGTACTCTTTTGATGTTATTTTTCATTTTTTTAATATCACTGATTATATTAACATTTTAGGTATTAGAAAATTCAGAGTCTGGAAGCCATTTTTTTTACATCTATTGTCGGTGTGTCTGCCTGAGCATTCTCTCGTCTCATTTGTCTGTCAATAAATACGTTCCATATAAGTCTTGTGACATACAAGATAAATTTTTAATGTTGAAAAGATCAAAGAAACAATGGACCATTAGTTGTTAAAATGAGTTTAACACCATGAAAATTTCGAATGTTACCAAAAATAGTGGAACTTTTGATGTTAATTTTCCGATGAAACCCATCGAAGAAAGCACCGTTCTATATTTTGGTCTTGATTAATTCAAACAATGACAGGCTGACATTCTTGTTGTATCTGCCTAATCATCAAGACAAATTCTTAAAAGCTTTAATAATTGTTCTATTTTTCTTTGTTTAGGGGTATCATTTTGTAGTTAACTTACATAGATAAATGTTTTCTACTGTCTAGTTAGATTTCTGAAGAAAATATATTTAGTACGGTGCAAATCAGTTTCGATCGTGGTCGTCGTTCAGTTAATGAAGGTTTTTTGTCTAATTTTCACCAAGATTCCAAGACCTAGAACATTTTTTTTTTATTTTCTGAACGAAGAATTAATTAGAGTTGAAACTTAGCAGGTGTGATCGATGTCAATCTATGACCACGCCCAGGTCACAAAATTTGAAAGTGCTTCAATATTTATCATATTCTTCAATATTTATGAAATTTGCATTTTGAACAACTCGATGTGCTGATTTTGAATTTGTAATATTTCAAATTTTGCCAATAAAATGGACAATTGAGGCAAAATTTAGACCAAATTTTGAAAGTGATTCAATGTCCATAAAAATTTAGCTGATTTCGAATTTTCAGGTCATAGGAACAAATCAATGGCGGGGTTTTAAGAACAAGCTTTTTTGAAAATCATTGGCTTCCTAAGAAAGTATGAAAGACATTACAACTGGTCGTGTTTTTCTTTTTTTCATACTGTCCAAACCTAGTGTGACAATTAACTGTTTATTGCAGGCATTACCTTCGAATATTGACTGTCACATACTGCGCTCGCAAGCTCGGGTTTTACTTTGACGTCAGTCAATATATTCTGGTAATGCCCTCATAACCATTTTTTAGGGTTGTTAGTACCTGGCAGTGTAGAGTCTTCTCGCAATAGATCATTATGATTGGTTAATTGAAATCACGTGGCCCCCACCTTTAATCCTGAACAGCCCCCTTAAAAGACCTAGGCCTAATAGGGTTAAAACACTTTCATCAAAACCATACATTTAAAGTTTTGCAATCAAAAAATCGTGTGAGAGGCAGTCAAATGCTTTTGATAAATATGTGAAAAGAGCTTGATCAAGAGCTTCCTTTAGTATTTTAATCATTGATAATAGGCAATGCCTTTTCAGACCAATGGCTTGTTTGAGTACCCATTTTTCCAGCATGGCTGCCACCTCTTGTTAGGCTTTTGATGTTCGAAAACCATTTGTATTTGATGCAGTGGCACTGTTTCTTTTGGTTGTTACAAAAATGGAATTTCCAGACCAGATGCCCATTTTAAGATTTCTGGGTCTAGTGTTGCCGCCTGCCTCCCAGTGGATATTTTTTTTATCTCCTGACTAAGGAATAAGTTTCTGACCATTGGATACACCCGATCCTGGTTAAGTCATTGTCAGCCAGCGCCAGGATTTGAACTACCATCAGTTATCATCCTAGTATTACAAGCACGAATAACAAAAACAACTATCACGAGCTATAGCGTATACGCAAAATATTCTTACGCATTCTTTAGCGATTATGTTGTGTGTTTATAGAAAAAATATAGTCAGCATATCCTAAGAGGTCACTGAATAATAATCATGGTTAAACGATTACACATTTGTAGGACTTCCTTGACTACAGATGCAAGGTATATCTTCTATTTTTTATGACCGTTTGAACAAATATTTCATAAAAAATCAATAAATGTCAAATGAAACAATTAAATATAATCAATTTGCAGATTCTGTTGTTGTTGGTACTGATTGTTTGAGATCTTTCCACCATTTCCCAGTAAACAAATCTTTGGACTTGAAAGTTTTGACGATGAATGCAGGAAAGTATCGATCACTAAGTGTTCGTGCATATGCATCATTTGGTCCAAGTGAAACAGATACAGCCATTTTGATTGGAGGAGAATCTATGAGAACAAATGACGAGATAAATCACTCACCATCTACAAAATGTCTGTTTCAGGAAGTTTCCACTTACTTGCTTTGTATGGTACAGAAGCTTTTCCACTATTCAATTTTATTATGGATTTTGCTAAGTGTTCTGCTTGGATAATTGCATAGAATGCTTGTTTTGGTTCTCCTACTGCACAGCAATCTCCAATTGCAAAAATGTTGGTATGATTTGCAACTTGAAAGTGATCATCAACTTCAAGGGTACCATCTGATGTTATTGAATCACCTAAGTAGGTTAGTAAGTAAGTGATTGATTGATCTAAAAACTGGTCACAAATACAGCAAACCAATGACCAAAACAACAAAGTTACAGATTCGTCAGTACATAATTATATAGGTAACTTGTACAAGTCACAAACTCGTTATCATTGTATAAAAAGAGAAGAAAATGTTCCAATTACAAGTTACTTTAAGTTAAATTATGAAAAGTTAAATTGTGTACAGACGAATTATTACATTACTGATTATGGCCGACATGATGGCCGAAGGTTTTAATTAAAGAATTCATAAGTAAGTTTTTACAAAACTGAAAAATTAAAAGTAAGCAAATCTCTTTCGTTTTAAATTGTCTTCGATTTGATATAATTTTTGTTATTCAATGGTTAAAAATGGTTCCAGACAATCATAAATTTTTTAACTTTAAGGCAGGTTTCATTAGGGGTTCCTCCAAAATTAAAACGACGCGGGGTAGGAAAGTTTGACAAAATATTGGCGTTTAAACTGAAATTCGGGAAATGTGTATTAAATAAGTTTAAGATTTACAGTTAAGTAGATCATATTTTTACGTCGTGATTTGACTGTCGTACAGACCTCGTTTTGATGCGTTAAATACTTCTTTCTTGAATTTCTGTTTAAATGCTGTGTTTTGGCGTAGTTAGTACATCCAACCTCGTTTTAGATATCAAAATTGTCTCTAATCATTCTACTGGGATTTTCAGTAATAAAGATAATTACTAAGTAATAAAGTTAAAACATTATTAAAACAATAAATTTCATAAAAACGAGGTTGTGTGTAGTAACTAGGTCAAAAGGTGAATTAAGTTAACAAATCTTATTATAATAATCGTCACTGCTGGCTTTTTAAAAAAGCGTTACCATTAAAATCTTCTTTTCGAAAAGTGCGGTCTAACTTCCGCAAGGACCTGTGTCAAACGCACTAAACCTCTTTCAATAACTTTTCAAAAATGGAACGTATAATTACGGCGAAGTATGCTTGGCTTGGAAGTTCTAGACAGCATGACGGCCAACAAGTTTGTGAACGAAGATTTTTTCGGTAAGAATCGCCTTATATGTCATACATTTTGAGGATATCTCTCTTGAATTAGTATCGCTGACACTCTTGGACACTAAAAGGTAATTGTTTGTGTAACTAAAGGTTTTTCAAACTAAAGTTTGCAAATTGTGAAATTGCAAGAAATAAAGAATTAATGAAAGCAAAATAGTAATTTTGACTTGAAATTGCAAAATTTACAATTACGAATCTCATAAAATTGGGTGCTTTTCTGCAAGTCCATAGTTTTCATAATGGAAGGAATGGTAAAGTTCCAAGTTATGGTATCAGTGAGAGTGAAAAGATATGATAAGAATGGAAATCATTTGGAAAAAGATTGCGAACGATCCGAAAATACCATAAAATGTGTAATAAAAGTTTCCGAATGGCTGGCATGGCTTCAAAATGAGTAAATTAAGTTTGTGAATATCAAGCCCAATTCACAAACATTAATTCCACAGTCTTTTCTTCCGCATTCATCACCTTAAGTGGGTAAATTATTGCATAAATTTACTTTTCACAAAATTTTCAAAATATTGTGTGGATTTAATTTCGCTAAAGACTGTAGTCTGATATTTAGTTAATGAAAATGAGTGAAAATGTAAAAAAAAAATATTTATTTTGCGTTATCTGTTGGCGATTGGGGCCCGTATTGTCCTCAAGTTATGGCACAAAATGACATTTTTAGTAAATTTTTAAATAAATATCTGTAATGTTTCACCTAAACACTATTCAATCATCTGTGATTTCGTCTTTTGCTGACCAGAAGGGAGAAAAAGATAGTGTTTAGAACACTGCATTTTTATAAAAATACATAGAGTTACGATCAAATGGTTATATGGAGCTAAACTGCAAAATGTATGATAATAACTGTTAAGTCACCGTAACGATCTCGTACACTCAGTCGGTATTTAGACTGCGGGAAATATTTTCCAGTAAAGCTCATTCAAGGAGGTTTACAGTAAGAGAATATCTTCACACATATAGAATGTTCATATAATCAGCTATAACACTTCTTATATCTTACCTAAGCCGTCATTGTAAGGTTGTGTGTTAGCCCCGTAGCCGCAACAATTAAACACAACATCAGCTTGCACAGTTAATTCTTTGTTGGTTTCCACGTAACCAGCTTTGGTTGTTTCAATGCTGTCAAGGTTTGTAACTTCATGACCTGTAAGAAAGTCACGAGAAATACAGAAAAGTTAACTTTAGTATCATCAACGGTCAATACAGGTAATATGATAAATCCTAACTTTTGAGCTGTCTGTATGTGTTTTAATGAGGGTGAGAGCGACTGAAATGTTGAAGATATAGTAGTTTGATAAAAATGTACGAATATCTGCTGGCTTGTGTAAACTGATTTAGCACGCTCAACCACTCATTGGCGTTGTTGCCGTTCTTTCCTTTTCCTCAGACACTTTCAACATTCCCCCTTATACTGATAACCTCCCTAATCTCAAAATGTTTCATTATCGGCGTAAGCCAGTATGGAAGGACGGACACAGGTTTTTGTAAACAAAACGTCACTGAGAAAGTCATCTATATACGTGATACATATACTGAAGAATGGAATTGCTTACCCAAAAATTCCGTAATGTTTTCATACATATTTCTAGGCAGGGTTACAGTTTAATTCTGGAGTTTTTAGCATACTTTAAGAAGAAATATTTTGGTGAATATATCGTATATGATTAATCTTTACGTTTATGTATATACGATGCCATTTCATTAATTCGCATTCTTCTTTTACTCCTTAATTTGAAGAAATTTTTATTAAACCTTTTACGGATGTTATTTGCACTTCTATTTGCATGTTTTGATCGCAGAGTTGTTGTTTGTTCCCTTTAAGATACCTTAAGGGAAGAAATGTTTGTGAGAATTCACTTTTGCGAATTGGTCCAAAATTTATGAAACTTAATTTTCTTGGTACTAAATACCTACTCTGATGATAAAACTGAAAATTGCAGGGAAGCACGTAATAATATATTTCTAATGATCCTAAACAAGATCCAAATATATCGTGCTGTGACATTGATGTCATACCAAAAGTCATTTTAAAGTTCAAACCTTTTGATTTGAACAATGGTCATAGAGGATCATAAGGATCTTTAGAAATCACAAAGAAATACAATTTACTGAATGTTTCAGTCAAATCACTGGATTTTTTCCATAATTTCTAAAGCGCTTCATTTTATTTTCAGACTACGTATTTCTTTTGCAAACTGGCATTTAATTTGAGGACAGAGAAAGACTATATCTTCTTATACTAATACGCAATCTTGCTTTTTTCTTACCTAACTTTTAAAGAAAGAACGTTAAGTAAAAATTTTCGGAAAGTTCGTCAATGGATGTTTGTTTATGTTTATTCCGTATTAGCATAAGGCACTCCGGCTTAGTGCTTATAACTGTTTTATGATATAAAATACGTAAGGGAAGACATGATATAGCATATCAGGCGGAGACTTCGAATTACAATCGAACGTAGCAGCTATTGACAACGAATGTAAAATAGTTGTTTGAAGAAAAAAGAAGCGTTTGTTTACATTTTTTAAGACGAAGCAATAATAAGAAACATGGATAAAAAAGACAATTTTTATTTACGAAGAATAGTTTTTACATATTTACGAGTTATATATAATGTTGAAGGTATAAGACATATCAAACGGCATTTTATCCAGTTTCGGTTTCTTTTTTAGATTTCCAGAGAAAAGAAAGAAAATTTAGTAAAAACTGTGTTGAGCATGGTATTTTTTAGTACAATGATAAAAGAAGAAAGTCAAGAAGGTATAAAAGATTAGAGATTTGATTAATCTGTTGGTTTTGGCCGTGAGTAAAATTAGTTAATACCGATGGCCTCTTTTCTAATTGGCGATCTCTCTGTTCCTGGAATTTATAGAGAAAGAAAACTCAGCTTTGAAGAAAGAAACATTCTTCGGAGGTATGATTCTTTTTAGTTAATACCTTATATCTTACATACGTAAATCTGTATATATTCCAAAAGTTAATTCTGCGATGGGTATTGTAGTGTGGGTGAGTGAGATATTTTACAATTTGTGAATATTTTTATCTGAGATTTAGTATTGATAATTATGAATCTATTCACCACAAAGTCTACATACATTTTGATCATGGTGGGTAAAATATTTATGAATTGATGAAAGATTTTAAGCAGCGTTTTGGACTGCGTTTTTGTATTACATAGAGTTATTATAAAACGATTAGCATAGCGTGTAAAAACATTTTATTGAGAAAGATGTAAAAATTTTTTACACGGTATACTAGTATTATTATAATATTTGTCAATCTTGGTTTTCCGTCATATGGTTTTTCCAGAAAGTGCGATCTGATTCTATCAAACGCACTAGGCTTAGACTAGACTTTCGGGCAAATAACTTTTGAATAAGTTTTCTGAGATGGGAAATGCAATCACGTCGAACTATACTTGGAAATTCTAGAAAGCATGGTGACCAAGAAGTTTGTGAACGAAACATTTTTCGGAAAGAATCGCCTTATATGTCATACATTTTGAGATTATCTCTCTTGAATTAGTATCGGGTACACTCTTGGACAGTTTGTGAATAACATTCTTGGTTTAATTTGCTGTTGAGATGGATATTGTGGAATTATTTGTCGTTGCGATGTAGTGTTTTTTAAGTTGTGTTTATCGATAATTTTCTTTTATCTGTGTACATTGTATATGATTAATGTGACCGCTACATATTTTTCGGATTATGACAAGTATGTTTCCAAGCGTGTTTGTTGTTTGTAAAGTGAACTGATAGTTTGCCAGCACTTTTATATTTTTGATTTAATACTTACATCTTTTCAAACGCATCAAGCACATTATTTTCGTCGTCATCCGAATTTGGACCATTATCGTCCGTCAAATATTTTAACCGACAAAATGACAGATAAATAACAATAGTGGGAAAAAATTGATAAGTTCTTTAAAAAGGAAAATAAACCAAAATTCTTTTGTCTGTATATAAATTTTTGTGAAACATTAAAAGAAATTTTCGCGTTTATTTAATTTAGTACACAAGGGTAATTGGTTGTGGAACAAAAGATTGCATAACTACAGTTTGTGAATTGCAGAATTAACTAATTGCAAATGAGCGCATTATTATTGAAATCGCAGAATTAAGAATGCGAAATAGTAATTACAGAATTTAAAATTGCAAATCTCATAAAATTTTTATTTTCTCCCTGCCTTTAATTTTTCATAAATTGAAGGATTGCAAAAGTTCCAAATTACGGTAATAGAGAGGGTCAAACTTTTGAAATTTTTGAAATTTTTGAAACCTTTTTCGAATTTTAAGTCAACTTCGCAAACATTCTTCCACATTTATTAGTTCCCTTAAGGTAAATTCTTGATAGATTGTTTTGATTGTTAAGCAGTAGATCTACTGAAAAAGTTTTATAAGGAAACATTTTTGCTAAAACTTTTGTCCCTAATTCGTGAAACTGAATATTTCATTCAACTTTTTTCATTTCACGAAACTTTCATTTCATCCATTTGTAAAATTTTTTACTCTTTCTACAAATTAAATCAATTTTGTGAATTCAGCAAATTGGTACTTTTTAAAGAAAGTCCTTTATGAGAAAATTCTTAAGAAAAGTGCTCCTTCATATGCTTTTGTTTGAAATATTTGTTCAAAGTTGTGTTGTACATAACAGAGAGCAGACATTTTGTAATTACCTTTTTATTTAGTTAAGTATTGGGCTGTAGTTTTTGGTATTGAGATAGGGAAGCCTTGCATATTGTATTGCATTCCTTCATTGAATTTATATCATGTAGCATATAAATTTTGTTTTTTATTTTTACTGAACTGATACTACATACAGAGGATTGACTCACAGTGAATTTTTTGATTCAAAACTTTGGACCAGTGACTTTGATTGGTTTGAATTTTCTTCTTCGTAAAATTTGTTTGCATGTATACTTTTCCGATCAAAAAATTTGATGTGTGCAAATCCACCTTCATGTTCTTTTGTCTAGATTCATTTAATTTATGCTAACATGTGCCAAATTTAACTATCAACTTAAAAGCTCATGTTCAAAACAAACTTAAATTTTAAAGAATGCGTCATCTCTCAAAATTTGGTTTCTGAAACAAAACCCTTTCCTACCAAAGGTTTCACGAGGGAATTGCCCTATTTAAACATTCATCAATAATAATAAAAATAACAACATTTTTTCTCGTGCTCTCACCTAATTTGACATCTATATTGAATCCATCTTTAAGTTTGGAGAGCAGCTGCGCTCGGCCTTTCTCCTTCAACTTTTCACCTATCAAGATGTCAGGACGTTGTATCAACACTACTTCTCTGTCTTTGTTAAAATGCTTTAGCTCAGCAGAAACTTCGATTCCAGTCTCACCACCGCCGATAACGACAACAGTTTTAGCATTTTGTACCTGCGCAATAATAAAAATCATATTTATACATGCTCATAGTATACTTCTAGTGAAATGTGCTTATCTAAAAAAACTTTGTTCTGTTATCATCCTAGCGCTAAATGAAATCGTAATTACAGTTTATACTATTCATTTAGGGTGATTTGCTTATCTTTTCTTACTTAGCTTTGGTCAATCAATATCTTCTATATTACGTAGAAATAGTCAATCTCCGTAAAGATTCGTCGTCAGCACGCGATTCAATACATTTTTATCACCATTTCGAGCTTTACAACATGATGGTACTATTTATCCCTCTCTATTATATCTCCATATCTCCATTATAAATTTTTCGTCACCTTAATTTTGAGAAGTAGAGCACGGGTGGAGATGGGGTGATATCTAATGGGAGGTAAATAAACGTGTAAAAAAGTTTACCCGGAAAACTAATGACCTTTGCAATTTGAATGTGTCTAGTCATACAAAATTATTCCTTTTCAAACTAAATTTTAATATCACTTGCTTAAGATCACTTGTGCCACCAACTTTACAGATGAGTATTCTTACATCTTTGCTCATTCTTACCCGTTCAACAATTTCTTTGTATTTTTCCAGTACTTCATCTCGTTCTATTCCAACTATCTTAAATGGCCAGTAAGGATTAGCCCCAGTTGCTATCACTAAATATCGATAAGCGACTTCTTCCCCATTCTCCAGAACAACTCTGCCTTCAGATTCATGAGGGATTATTTTGACAACTTTACCAAGTTTAAATGAGTCGCCAAAAGCTGGTTGCAGTGGAATAAGTGTTTTTTCAGCCCATCCTATCAAAAAAAATTACGCATTTAATTAATTCCAAGTACAGTGTGTTTCAAAATGATGAAAACGGAAAAAGGAATCCTTTTTTTCACTAAGTTTGGTGAAGATATAACAATGAATTTTATATCAAATAAAAGCTCTTTTTAAGGGCTTTCCAATGGTATACTTTTTTCACTGAAATTTGCTCGTTAAATTTTAAAAGATCAATTCAAAATCAAAACAATACAACCGTTTTAATAACACAATAAAAACAGTTTGTACAAGTTGTTTTAAATGAAATTAATTTTAAGCTGGTTTTACACGTTAAATAATGAAATTTATGGCTAAGAAAGTGAAAACAACGGTATATTTTTTGTAATACACCTTCGAGCCTCTTTTCCATTTCACGCATTGCGTCCTCTGTATCTTTAGATCTAGCCAAAAGGCGTTATAATTTATTTAAATTTGCAAGGGAATCCATAAAAAGCTATGAAAATGTGAAGTTTGCATTTGCTTTTAATTTTTCACTTGTCATTAGGCTAGTAAATGGAAGTAGATTATTTTTTAACAGTAAGAGTGAGCTTGAAGACCATTTAATGAGATTATGATTACAATTGATAACCTACTTCATCGTGTTCTAAGTATTTGTGTTGTTAGCCTTATATATCAACAATCTCATTTTTATTTTTAGAGTCTCAGTGGTCACAAGGGGTCATAACATCTTTGTAATCCTTGTGTCCTAATGAGCCTCTTTTTCTTTGTGTCTTAGAAAATTTTTTGGTCCAGTAAATCATTTCCAGGCAACCTAGAAGTCTATTTATTGATTATGAATCTTGCCTTTTTGTTTTTTATTTTGTTTTTAATTTCTATTTCTTAGGTTTTTATGTATTTGCGTCCTTTATTGAGTTTGAATTAGGTTGGTTTTCAATAACATTATAGCTAATACAGTGTTTCGATTGTGTGTTTCTGCAATAAGGATACATGCCGATAAGTAACCAGCAATGGCATATAGAGGTTAGGAGTTTTTTCATTATTCTTGTTAAACTATCGTCCTGAATCCACCCCTCTCTAATACTTTGAATTTATTTATCCGTTTTCTTTCACTTTTATTGTTTTGTGCTTTCTCCTGGCCTATTCTTGGAGTGGCATTCTTTCTTACGGTTTTTCTCATTGTATGTGGTGACGTAGAATCAAATCCTGGTCCCACAAATAATGCCCTTAACCGATGTCATTGGAACCTCAATGGCTTGGCAGCTCATAACTTCGCTAAACTATCCTACATTAAGCTTTAACTACTGTTTATAACTTTGATACAATACGCTTGTCTGAGACATTTTTGGACTCTGACCTTCCGAGTGATGACCAGAGACTTCAACTTCAAGGGTATAGCATGCTCAGGTGTGATTTTCCAGGTAATGTGAAGCGTGGAGGTGTTTGTATATACTACAGGGAAGAATTGCCTCTAACAAGGTGTGATGATTTGTGCTCTCTTGACCAATGACTTGTTTGCGAAATTAAGGTCAAAGGTCTAAGTGTTTTATTACATGCATATATCGTCCCCTAATGAGTGCGATGAAGAACGGGTTCGCTTCTGTCAACATTTTGAATCTGCTCGTTAAATTTTAAAATGTTTTGTTCAAAAAACCTGAACATTTAGAATTTTTCAAAGACTACATGAATTCTTGTCATGCTAGTATTTCGTTCACCACAGAGACAGAAAAGTCTAATAAAATGTCTTTTTTAGACATCGAAATTACACGTGAAAATAACGTGCTCATCACTAATGTCTACCGTAAACCTACATTTAGTGGTGTTTATACACATTTCGATAGTTTTGTTCCTCTGTCATTCAAATTTGGCCTGATATCGACGATTATTTTCAGATGTTTTAATCTTTGCTCCAGTTTCAGCTTATTTCATAAGGAGCTCAATAAAGTTAAAGATCTTTTCAGAAAAAATGGATATCCCATTTCTTTTATTGATAATTGCATCAGAGCATTTTTGAACGAGTTACACAATCCTAAACAAGTCGTTACCACTGTTGAAAAGAAAAGCCTTTTAATTGTTTTACCATATTTAGGTACTATTTCGCAACAAATTAAAAGAAGCCTTTACAAGGTTATTTCCAAAACATTGCCCTGTTGTAAACTCAATATCGTTTACAAATCTTCGTGCAGGTTGTCTAGTTTTTTTTGTTTTAAGGATCGCCCATCCAAAGATCTCATTTCTGGCGTTGTCTACAAATTTTCGTGTGGAAGTTGCAACACTTCTTATATTGACCAAACTAAACGCCATTTAAGAGTCAGAATGAGTGAGCATATGGGTATATCGCATTTAACAGGAAAACGTTCACATAGAACCACGGGTCATCTTACAGCTGTGCAAGAGTTTACTTTGTATTGTGATCATTTTGTTGATTATGATAATTTTTCTGTTCTTGCATACGCTAAAAATTCCTTTATGTTAGAACTCAAAGAGTCTCTTTTTATTATACGAGACAACCCGGTCCTTAATAAAACTATTCGCTCCACTCCATTATATCTTTATAATTAATGTGCAGGGATAGATTTTTGATAATTTATGCATATAATCTTTTGTTTCTTATATGTGTTAATCTGGTAACTGC
>JAVEOA010000239.1:0-28930 GCA_039566895.2 Turritopsis rubra
TTTAAAGTTCAAACCTTTTGATTTGAACAATGGTCATAGAGGATCATAAGGATCTTTAGAAATCACAAAGAAATACAATTTACTGAATGTTTCAGTCAAATCACTGGATTTTTTCCATAATTTCTAAAGCGCTTCATTTTATTTTCAGACTACGCATTTCTTTTGCAAACTGGCATTTAATTTGAGGACAGAGAAAGACTATATGTCATTATAATATTTGTCAATCTTGGTTTTCCGTCATATGGTTTTTCCAGAAAGTGCGATCTGATTCTATCAAACGCACTAAGCTTAGACTAGACTTTCGGGCAAATAACTTTTGAATAAGTTTTCTGAGATGGGAAATGCAATCACGTAAATCATTCTGTTCCACGAGATTGAGTCCCCTTTAAACAGATGTCCGCTTTATACCGTATCTGCTTTAGACAGATTCCACTATAGTATTAAAAACTATATTGAAACACTAAGAATACTTACAAATTCTCAAAAGCATTTATTTAACCTTATAAAATTTCTGTCTTCTTCACCACGTTTAGAGAACGTAATCCACGAAACCCGGAAATTTTACGCCATTTAAAAAACCTGTTTTCTTAGCGAACCAATTACAGTTCGAATTGGTGAGGGAGTGTTGAAGGAACGAACAATAAGGAACTCCGATTCTGAGAAGGGTATTACCAAAGGGCGGAATTAACTGTGGCATTATACAGTGACTGACACAGGGAAATGTAAGATCAGCTGCCTCGCGGCGCTGACCAATAAAAAGGGAACAATGATTCAAACAACTATCTTTAATTAAATTAAGAAGCTATAATCAGGGATTCCATAGTGCTATTTTAAGAAAACTGAAAATGCCATATGCCATATAGGAATGATCTACGCAATTCGGGTAATTGCATGTAGCGACCGGCCAAAATTGATCAGGGAAAAGTGACTAAATTTAAACCCGACTTTTGTTTATCCCCCATAAGGTGGTAACAGTAAAAAAATATACGAAAATAGAATTTCAGGGAAAATATGAGAGAAGCAGGATCATGAAACAGTCTTTTTATCAAGCGTCACTAGAAAGTTTTTTTTAATGGTTTGTGTACTTAGCCGTAAGTTGCGTCCTTCATGTATGTGGAAAAGCCTTCAGAGTTGTGTGTGGATTAAATTTCGCTGTTATTGTAAGAGATTATTTTGAATTTTTTTTTCTTCTTTCTATACTTTAAAACTCCCCAAAACGAGGTAATAAGAATTGCATTTTAGAGAACTATAACCTAACTATAGACTAACACTTTATGTATTTTGTTCTCTAGATCAAACATTGCTAATATATACTAACTAGTATACCGTGTAAAAATTTTTTACATCTTTCCCAATAAGATGTTTTTACACGCTATACTAACCATTTGATAATAACTCTATGAAATACAAAAACGCAGTCCAAAACGCCGCCCTAAAATCTTTCATCGATTCATGATTTTTTTACCCGCCATACATTTTTACCAAGCATTGATAACGCGGTGTATTGAGGTAAAACTATTGATTTCTCCTTTATTTGTCGCCAAAAATAGAATTCACAGAACACGGAAGAAGTTTGTTTGTTAAAAATGTTATTACATGTTTACGTCGAATCATATTTAATGTAAAGTTTTACTGAAGAAATCAATTTGAGCCATAACTCAAAGCCAATATGGGCCCAAAACGGCAACAGTTAACGCAATAATTATGCGTTTAATGTCATATATATTAAGCCCATCGAAAAAATGCACACAAATTCAATTGTGACCGACATGTAGTCGGCAATATATTTTAACGTCATGATAATGACGTCATAGTTCCAAGTCCCTCAAACAACTTGCTACAAAAAAAATTAATAAAATAAAAAATTTAAATAAAAGGCTGTATTTTTTCGACTTCTGAATCCTAACCAATTCTTAATTCTTTCCACTTTCTAACTTTATTGTCAACCAAAAATTCTTTCAGTCTTTGTGGTAAACATATTCATAATTATCAATGCTAAATCTCAGAAAAATTATTCACAAATTGTGAAATATCTCACTCACACACTAAACTACCCACGCAAAATTAACTTTTGGAGTGTATACAGATTTACATATATACGATATAAGGTATTAACTAAATCCTAAAAAGAATCATACCTCCAAATTATGTTTCTTTCTTCAAAGCTGAAGTTTCTTCAAAGTTCTTTCTTTATAAATTCCAGGAACAGAGAGATCTCCAATTAGAAAAACGCCATCGGTATTAACTAATTTTACTCACGGCCGAAACCAACAGATTAATTAAATCTCTAATCTTTTATTCCTTCTTGACTTTCTTCTTTCTAACATACTAAAAAATACCATGCTCAACACAGTTTTTACTAAATTTTCTTTTTTTTCTTTGGAAATCTAAAAAAACAAACCGAGATAGGATAAAATGCCGTTTGATACGTCTTCAACCTTCAACATTACACAACATAAGTCGTAAATGTGTAAAAACTATTCTTCGTAATAAAAACTTGTTTTTTTATGCATGTTTTTTATTATTACTTTGTCTTAAAAAATGTAAACAAACGCTTCTTTTTTATTCAAATGACTATTTATCATTCGTTGTCAATAGCTGCTACGTTCGATTGTAATTCGAAGTCTCCGCCTGAGATGCTATATCATGTCTTCCGTAACGTATTTCATATCATAAAACAATTATAAGCACTAAACCGGAGTGCCTTATACTAATACGGAAAAAACATAAACAAATATCCATTGACGAACTTCCCGAGAAAATTTTCCGAAAGTTCTTTCTTTCAAAGTTAGGTAAGAAAAAAGCAAGATTGCGTATTAGTATAAGAAGACTAGTATCCCGTGTAAAAACATTTTACGGTTCCACTTCCAAGAATCTTGATAAGAAATATAAAAATGCAACCTAAATATGTTTCGGTTACATTTTCCAACTATTGTGTGAAACCGTAAAATTATGCCTTTGCCTGGGATACCTGAATCAAATGTGAATCGTAAAAAAATTATACCTGCTCAGGATTCAACCGAAGAGTCATTCCACCATGAATTCATTAAATGCTTTATCCCAATTGCTTGTACCATGATGTTAAACCATGATTGGCACATTCATTCTCCTTGGTCATATATTCCATTTTATTAAATTTTCTAAATCTAAAAAGAAAAAAATCATAGAGAACAGAAGCAAATACATGATCATCAGAAACAGAAAAAAATCTCTTAGAATGTAAAATTTCACTAAGTCACTAATTATCACGTGCCCTGTCATTTCCACTATAGAACCAAGATAAGCACCATAGCTTAAATTCAGCCTGGGGATTCCTAAGCGACATACGTAGAGTCAGCAAACAAAAACACAAACAGGGATAAATTGAAAGAAATATGATAAGATATAGATACAGCAAAATGGATTGATCTTAATGGTCTCCCTCCCACGCTAACAAAAGAAAAAACATACAACAAATCAGCAGCGTATACTTTAAGAAATAATAGCAATAAAATCATTGCTCGAAGGACAAAAGAAAATCTGAAAAAGCTTGGGATGTGTTGTGGTCAGTTATAATTCTCTTGGTATAGTAAGTGGTGTGGGTAGGGGTAGAGGACAGGGATAATCAATCATCATTGAAACCACACCATCTCGCTCTAAAGTTTCAACATAAATAAGGCAATAATATATTATTTTAATAAATTCATTAAATTCATTCTTGTACCATGATTTAAAACCATGATTGGGAAATTTATTCTTCTTCGTTTATTATTTTTATTTATACTAAATTTTCTAATATTAAAAGAAAGAAATTGTATATAACAGAAGCAAGTACATGATCATCAGAAACAGAACAAATGTTTGCAGAATGTAAAATAGCACTGATAAATAAATATCATGTGCCAAAACTTTTCCACTATACGATCAAGATAAGAACCATGGCTTAAATTCACGCTGCGGATTCCAAAATGTCATATATAAAGCCAGTAACAATAATTAATAGGCTCCCGTAAAATTCACAGATGCAGTAAAACAGCAACTTGATAAGAAATCATACATCACACAAACCCTCCCCTCCCCCCACCCACAGACAAAATTAAACAAAAAACAAACAACAGAGGATGAATTTAAAGAAGTAAGATGTAGATGCAACAATGACTATGGCCATTATAGAATAGGTAGATGTAATCAATGAAGAGTAAAAAGGAAAGATATTCAGTGATCTCCCTACTCCATTAAAAACAAAACGAACAACACACTTTAAAATATAAATAGCAATAAAAACATACCTTAAACAACAAAATGGATAGGCTAAAAATACTTCGATGTGTTAAGTATAATATAAAAACCTACAATGGGTTAGGAGAGGGGGGGGGGGGGAGGGGGAGAGTTGATGATAATCAATCATCATCATGAGAGGGGGAGCATGAACTTTCTTGAAAACAGCCACACAAAAATTCGCTTGAAAAATAAGCAACAACAATAACACAGCAGCAATAATATCTCAGCGTAACGCAAAACCCTTTACTGTAGAATTTAGCTCTTCCAAAACATGTTGATAATGTTTCCCACATGGTCGAAATGATTGCAACGACGCAACCATTTTTAATCACTGTTAAATTTGTAAATTCCACTTCGTTAACAATCCTCCAATTCCATTAACAGTTTCTTCACTTTCCAGCACACCATTACTACCCAAAACAACGACATATGTTCATGTTTTCATTCACTTCTTTATGTATAAGCATTTCCACTCGTTAATTCCATCTTTACGAAACCATCAGTTCCAAGAAAAAGAAATAAATCAAAAACCATTTGACAACTTCTTCTGTGCAAAACCATTTTTAATAACTGTAGCATAAATAAGTAAGATGTTCTTCACTTTCAGTACAGTACACGTGTCTGCTTTTATAAACCATTTCCTTTCTTCGTTCGTCTCGCGAATCAATCTTTACGAAAACAAAAACAGATTTGTTTACATTTTAAAAACCCTCGTTTTTTTTTGCATCATCATCATGTGACTGGTAATAACTTTACTAATACTTTCGCAACAAACAACAATATTATTCTTCGCTTTTCGAAATAAAAACAAACAGAATAAACAACAAAAACAAACAACAAAAAACAAAAAACAGTTCTTCGCTCTTCTTGTTCAAACAAAAATGATCGTTGAGAATATTTCAAACGAAAAACCATTGCATTGCATCCTCCACCGTCGAGCCTTTTCATTGTCTTCTTTCGCGTACAAACACGGGAAAACACAAAAGACCCGTAAGGTGGAGTCGGGACTATTACTAATACGCAAACGAAAAACCAACTTGCTCGTGCAGTTTCAAACTTCCCCAGACAAACGCGTGAGAAACAGACCGTGAAAAATCGGCAACCTCACACGCAAAATATTTTACCAAACTAAAAAGTGGATGCACAGTCGCTATTAGTATATAGATATACAAATGGTTTGATACCTATCTATGTTTGATCTCATCTGAAGTTTGGTTTGGTTAAATACCTCTGCATACGACAACACACATCACACAGGATGCCACAAATTGACTGCATATATCCTGGGTGTGAATACAAAATACCTGACACTGATGCTGTCATCGTCGCAGCCCTGCTGAATGCCCATGCAGTAACACATACAACCATGTCACCAGCGACCTTAGGAAGCGTTGATAAAGTTGAAAGAGTCAGACGTCCATCAATAGCGCTTGCTGGTACATCCGAAGATTGGAACTATTTTGAGACAAGATGGAAGGAATACAAAACTGCCACCAAGATAACTGGAAGAGATGCTGCGAAGAACAGCTACACAAGGTCTCACAAGACCGAAGATTCGAGAGATTCGCTGTTCGAGAGGAGAATGTGATGGTCGCAAGAGTTGCATTGAACAACATGCACCAAGATCAGGAAGAGTCAATTCGATCTTTTGGTGCTCGCTTGAGAGGACAAGCAAGTGTCTGCAAATACATCATTGAATGCACAAACTGCAACCATAATGGAGACTATACTGAAAATATCCTTCGGGACGTTCTTAGCCGTGGCATTGCTGATCCTGACATTCAGCTGGAACTTCTCGGCCACACCAAGCAGAACTTGTCACTGGAAGAGGTATTCCAGTTCATTGAGACCAAGGAGGCCGGCAAACGCTCCACCTCGCACTTGCTTGGCCAACATACTGCCGCAATTAAAAGCTCTTACCAGAAGACCAGACAAGAGAGCAAGTTGTCCAACAATAGCCAAAATCAATCCAACACAGCTCGATCTCGATGCTCCTATTGCGGGCAGAACACACACAGCTCAGACATGAAGACTCGCAAAGAAAGCTGTCCAGCATTCAATCACTCTTGTGGACACTTTCACCGCCTTCACCACTATGATCATGTTTGTAGAAGCAAAGACAGAAATCACAGAGGCCAGTCAAAGCAGCACGACCAAACAGCTGACATCGGTGAAACAGGTGCTTTCTTCAACACTCTCTGCTCGATTTTCTCCACAAACAAGAAACAGCCTCTCCCTGCTGACCACCATTGCCACGACAAGCTGACTGATACTTGGAAGAAGACAACCTCACCACCCCAACCATTCTTAGCATTATCCATCCAAATGACAGACATGAACTACAAATAACTTAGTTTCATGCATTAGCAGATACAGGATGCCAAAGGTGCCTTATCGGATACAAATGGATTCAACCAGTCAATCTTAACAAACAAGATCTCCTACCCGCACATATGAAAATGAATGCTGGAAACAACCAGTCTGTTAAGATCCTTGGTGCGGTGATTTTGCGAATCTCCGGTAAAAGTGACGACGGAAAGCTGCAGGAGACAATTTGCGACAGACAAATTTTACCTCAGCAGAACCGCCTGTATCGACCTTGGCATGACTTTTATCCACGTAAGGTAGTAACTGTCTAGTTTTTGGTACTTATTTAAACATTGCCGAAATTTTACTAAGCAATTGAGGCTACTGTCTGCACGAGAAAATCTAATGTCCAGCCGGGTTACTTTTTGGGTTTGTGTCTATCGGACCGACCAACACCGTCAATTACTTCGTATGAACCAAGTCTAACAGGTCATCTCAGTACAGACCGCTTTCACTTGCACGAAGGTGAGACACTGCCGCTTCTTAGGAGAAAAAGGGACAAAGGGACAAAAGTAATATGCAAATTTAGAGTATTATGCGAACCTTCAACTAAACACAAATCAATCATGTCTGAAGTGACTGAGTGGCCACCGGGTAGGAAAACGTGGTCGCTACTACCTGTGACACAATCCAATCATCAGCTGAAGGGAAACGTAAATAAACTGGAACACCACCTATGATGTCACCTGTGATTACCTCTGCACATTGGTGAAACTTTTCTAAAACAATTTTCAACTCAAAGCAGTCGACCTTCTTAATTAGGAGCATGGAGAGAGGAAGAAAATGACAGGAATGAAAACACATGACATTACCCATTATAATATTATAACAGTAGATAACAGTTACAATAAGAGATATATAGTTTTTGTTGCGGTGATATAATGTAATATATAATTATGATTTATATAATATTTATAATTTAATGTTTTTTCATTTGGTATGATGGCATATCAGGATACAATGTCTGGTCTGGTCAATGTTTGATTATATATCACAGCATACTTTAATAGGAAAGTTCCTGACCAGTTAAATTCTCTTTACTATTTTGTATGAAATGTTGCAAGGTTTCAAAATATCTTAGATTACTGTTCAAAGTACAAGCATGTTGCAATAAGTTATCTGAGTATCTGTTGTGAGCTTATTTATTTTCTTCATCTATAAAATAAAATAATAACTTGTAAATGCATGTAATAGAAAAGTATAATGTTGTGTATGCAGTGTCTGATTTGTGAATGGATAAAGAATTAAGAACCAGTGCCAATCCAGTAAACTTATATATTTGTTTCCTCAAAGCAAAAGAATTATTACTAAAAAAAACTTAGAAAAAAATGGCAATTATTGCTGAGTATTAATATTTCATCTATGGCACACTGTTACTATTATTAGAATTCCCATTTCTTGAACTGATTATAATATATAAAAGTCATATTGGATACAGGATTACCCCTTAGCTTGCATGCAATAATCAAAACATATTTTTACCAAGTGCATGCATGCATGTATGTACAGACAGATAGAAAATGTTTACATTTATACTGAAATGTTACTCTTGATGGACAGTAAAATGTTAACACTTTCTACCTGTTGTCTAGGTAATTTAAATCCTCATACATTAAGTTTTCTGTTGATAGTTCTCCAAGCAAGGGGTTATAATGACGGTATCAGATAACACTTCTTTGCAATAGACATTTCTGTGTATATAATGTTTTTGTTTGATTTTAAGTTTGTACACAGGGTATATATATAACTTAAGCTTCTCTCTAACCTTATAAATGCCTTTCAAATACTTTTATCAGGTTAATTACAACCCTGTGTAAACTTTGAAATCAAACAAAATTTATGAGAATACAGAAAGTGCTGAAATGTCTATTGAAAAAAATCTTATATTTTATATTTTATATGTTATATCTATATGTTCTCATAGATGGCTTGGAAATGACATTTTTTGTCAATCTCAAAATTATAATTTAGATAGTGCCTTAAAAAGCATGTAAACATTTGAAAATAATCTATATGTATTGATGATTGTCTATTAAATGTTTAACGTTACATTGTGAAAGTATACTATTATCAAGGCCAATTTAGTGCCATTAATAACAAAGAAAGACCATTAGTTATTATATATATACAATTTAAAATAGGAAAATCTCCAAAGTGTCTTTGTAAGCAAAAATGTAAACAACAGAATCTATCTAAGAATAAGTAAGGAAAGGGTTTCAAAGTGTAAAAAAAGAGCATCTAAATTACCAACCAAAATCATCTGTGCATATACTGGTAGACCATACCTTGATCATTTAATATTCGTTGTTGAAACATTGTAATTATTGAGCAAATAACATGAATAATAAAAGCAAAATACGTCACTTGGAAAGTCATGTATAATATAGTAGTAGCAAAAGTTTCTTAAATTCTTAGCTTTGAGGTCCATATTCCAATATATTATTCTCACACCAGTTGTCAATACCCCTACCACCACACCAACCAGCCCCACGAGCAACACAAAAATAATATATACCACACAAATCATACACCATACTTCATTAATTTCTATCTGTTCTACTATCATCATCTTGGAAACAAAGACAAAAACATGCTTTATATTCTTTATACTTTATATACTTTATATAGCTTTATAGTATATAGCTACTATTTTTCCCTGAATGAAACTCCCCAAAAATGATATGTTTTTCCCTGACATTCTTGTGAAATAGATTGTTTCTCACTGACTTTGCATTCCACAACTTTACTTCACCAACTTTCATGATGTCAAGTCACATAGAACAAACAAAATGAAGTTATGATGATAACTTTCCTAGAAGCACGTTGCTGTACCGCCATGTACGATGATGGCCATCATAACGGATACGAATAAATATGGCCACCTCCGTACGAGAAATATCATCGTATGGAACAGCGCAACCATTTAATAACTGTAACATAAATAAGTAAGATGTTCTTCAGTTTCCAGTACAGTACACGTTTCTACTATTATAAACCATACATTTTTTCTTCCACTCGTTCATTCTTTTAATAATAATACAATATCATTCGTTTCCTTTCTTCGTTCGTCTCGCGAATCAATCTTTACGAAAACATAATCAGATTTGTTTAAAAACCCTCGTTTCTTTTCAGGATCTTACGACCGGTAGTAAACATACTAATACTCTCTTAACAACAAACAATATTATTCTTTCCTTTGAAATAAAAACAAACAGAATTAACTACAAAGACAAAAGAAACAACAAATACACTTCTTCTTTCTTCTTTTTTACCAAATAAAAATGATCGTTGAGAATATTTCAAACGAAAAACCATTGCATTGCATCCTCCGCCGTGGAGACCTTTCATCATCTTCTTTCACGTACAACACGCGAAAACATAAAAAATCCCGTAAGATGGAGTTGGACTATTACTAATAGGCAAATGAAAATACTGAAAAAAAGCTTCTCGCAGCAGCGTGGTTTTACGCGCTCTTCGTGAGAAAATGACCGTCAAATTTCTTAAAATGTATCACTCTCTAATTTTGCAGGTTCATTTTTCCAATGAGTTACTACCCCCAACCCCCGTACTCTTCCTCTTTCAAAACATAGAAGTGGCGAAAAATGAAATCACCCAATACAAAAGAATAGTACCACTAAGTTGTAGAGGTCGAAAACCTGATCAAGAAAATGTATGGGATCGCCTGTGTACGACTTACCGTTACGGATATATCGACGATCAAAAATTATAATGACGTCACACCCGTCCCCAAAAAGTTATAGACCCAAATTTTTCGGTACCCCACCGCCAATATCGCGCGCCCAAAATGTCAGTTATTCCCATTGGTTTTCGAGATATTTGCCCTTAAATATCGCGTTCTATTTAGTGTGCAATGCAATGTGCCCACTGACGTCGCGCTACTCCTATAATACTAATCGTTATTATACTCGCAACTCAGTTACGCACGATCTAAAATGTCACTATATAACAGTACATACAAACATTTCGTTCCCAGTCCTTTTATTCACACTGACCAAACTAAAAATGTTATGCACACTCGCTATTAGTATATAGACTAGTATCCCGGGTAAAAACATTTTACCGGTTCACTTTCCCCCTGAGTTACTGACCCCAACCCCCGTGCTTACCCTCTCTCTTACAATATGGCGGTGACGAAAAATAAAATCACGCAATTCAAAAGAACAGGTATCATTAAGTTGTGGAGCTCGAAAACATGATCAAAAAAATGTATGGGATTGCCTGCGTACGACGTGCCGTTACTGAGATATCGTCGATCAAAGATTTTAATGACGTCACACCCGTCCCCAAAAAGTTTTAGACCCAAATTTTTTCGACACCCCATCGCCAATATCGCGCGCCCAAAGTGACGTCAGTTATTCCCATTGGTTCTCGAGATATTTGCCCTTAAATATCGCGTTCTATTTAGGGTGCAATGCAATGTGCCCACTGACGTCGTGCTACTCCTATAATACTAATATCGCCTATATCTCGACAACTCAGTTACGCACGATCTAAAATTTAATTATAACTTTTTCCATAAAAACATTTCGTTCCCAGTCCTTTTATTCACACTGACCGAACTAAATTTATTATGCACAACTCGCTATTATTATATAGACTAGTATCCCGGGTAAAAACATTTTACGGTTCACTCTCAAGGATCATGATAAAATATATAAGAATACAGCCTAAAAATGGTTTAATTATATATATTTTCCAACTATTGAGTGAAACCGTAAAATTATGCCTTTGCCCGGGATACCTGAATCAATTAAAATGTGAATCGTAAAAAAAACAATTTACCTCCTCAGTATACACAACCAAAGGATGATTCTTCTATGAATTCATTAAATGCTTTATCCCAATTGCTTGTACCGTGATTATGTAAAACCATGATTGGCACATTCAATATTCTTCTTCATAACTTTTATTTACACTATATTTTTAAACTAAAAAGAAAGAAGTCGTATAGAAAAGAAGCAAGAAAAAAAATGCATTCAGAATGTAAAATAGCACTAAATAACCAAGATAAGGACCATGGCTTAAACTCAAACTGCGAATTCCAAAACGACATACGCAAAGCCAGTACAAATAATAAGTAGGCTCCCCTAATATGTACATGATGCAGGAAAATAGCCACTTGAAAAGAAATCATACATTACACATTACACACTCACTCTCTCCTGCCACAGACAAAATAAAACAAACAACAAACAAAATAAAACAGAAATAATTTAAAGAAATATGACTGTGGCCATCATGGAATAGGTAGATGTTATCAATGAAGAGTAAAAAGGAAAGATATTAAGGTAATAACATCCTGTCTTCCACTAAAAACAAAACAAACAACACACTTAAAAATATATATAGTAATATAAAAACATAGGTTAAACAACGAAATGGAATAGCTAAAAAAATGGGATCTGTGAAGTATAGATAAAAAACCTATAATTTAGGCTGGAGGTTTGGGTTGTATGTAGGAAAAGAGTTAGGGTTCAATCATCATATGAGGGTAGGGGAGAGAGCTTTAACTTTCTTGAAAACAGCCACAAAAATTCGTTTCAAAAATAAACAACAGCAATAACACAGCAGCAATAATATCTCAGCGTAACACAAAACCCTTTACTGCTTCACATGCAACAAAAAAACATCAGAAATAACGATTCCCACATGGTCGAAATGATTGCAACAACGCAACCATTTTCAATCACAATATGTAAATACCACTTCGTTAACAATCTTCCAATTAAATTCAGTTTCTTCGTTTTCCAGCAGTAATGGTTACTACCAAAAATAACAACATTATCTTCGTGTTTTCATTCACTTTTTTAGGTATATACTTTCACTCGTTAATTGCATCATTACAAAACGATCAATTCCAAGAAAAAGATATAAATTAAAAACCATTTGATACCATTTGACAACTTCTTCTGTGCAAAACCATTTTTAATAACTGTAAAAGTAAGATGTTCTTCACTTTCCAGTATTTTTTTCTTCCACTCGTTAATTCGTTTAATAATAATACAATCCTTCTCTTAATTTCTTCTTCGTCTCGCGAATCAATCTTTACGAAAACAAAAACAAATTTGTTTACATTTTAAAAACTCTCATTTCTTTTCTGCATCATCATCATGCGACTGGTAGTAACTTTACTAATACTTTAGCAACAAACAGCAATATTATTCTTCGGTTTTTGAAATAAAAACAAACAACAAAAAACAAAAAACAGTTCTTCGCTCCTCTTGTTCAAACAAAAATGATCGTTGAGAATATTTCAAACGAAAAACTATTGCATTGCATCCTCCACCGTCGAGACTTTTCATTGTCTTCTTTCGCGTACAAACCCAGGGAAACATAAACAAACGGTAAGTTGGAGTCAGGACTATTACTAATACGCAAACGAAAAACCAACTTGCTCGTGCCATTCCAAACTTCCCCAGACAAACCTGTAAGAAACGGACCGTGAAAAATCGGCAACCTCACACGCAAAATATTTTACCAAACGAAAAAGTGGATGCACAGCTCGCTATTAGTATATAAGATGTCGAAATCCAGCAAAAGTACCATAAGGAGAGAATTTTTGCGTTGATATATTATCGTGAATTTTAGTTTTAATAAATGCTTCATAAATTTTAATTTTGTCTTTCCCAAATAAATGTATTTATTGTTTAGCGCCGCAAGACAGCTGATCTTTCTTTTCCCCGTGTCTCTCAGTAAGTGTGTAATGTTGCAGTTAACACCACCCGTTCAAAACACCCTCCAGAATATCGGAGTTCAAACTTGCCCGATTTCTCAACGCCTATCCATCAATTCAATCTCTAATTGCACCCAAGAAAACGGGTTTTAAAAATGGCGTATGTGGACTCCGTTTTCCTTTTCTACTTTAAATGACCAAACTCTCCTCCACAAATTTTGACTGAGCTCTGGCTACGATCCATAGTAATCTATAGTTATCAATAACAATATCTAACATGTTGTTCGGGAAAGAATTGTGGTTGATTATAGAATATACTGATCGCCTAATGATTAAAAAAAAACACAAAAAGAATATGGTCATTAAGAGTATAGAAGAAAAAGGTTCATATAACAGTTTTAACAGAAGATTCATGATATTACACTCCTCCATGTTCTTTGACTAACCCCAGAGGCGCCGCTGGAGAGGAACATTGTTAACAAATTCTTTTTCGTGGAACATGGCTGCTGTTTTTACTAAACTTTCCAACTTCAGAGCTCTATCTCGTCTTAATATGGTAAGCAAGCATCCTGTTATATACTTTATATTTTTTAATCTGAGTGTTTTGAAAATTCACCTCGTCAAAAGAACTTAAAAGCACTTAACTTGCTAAGCTTGAAAATAAGGTGAACAAGATCATCAAAGAATGATGGTACTAGGAACCTGAAAATTGAAGGATATCCACTATGAATGACTGCATTAACATATTAGACATAATTCACACTAATGAAAGAGACAGTGAGAGAATATGATAACTCTTTGCTATACTCGCGTGGGTTCTTGCTTCACGTAAAACAATAGATGCTATTTGTCATCAAGCTGAAACCGCCATGAACCAGCTCCCATTTAGGTCTTTTAGCTCAATTAAAGCTTGGTTTTCACAGCAGTGCTTATCACTGACGCCGACTTCTCTTTCTAAAGTCAATAATATGTACACCTATTACACCTATTACATAAATGAGTGTCATTTCTTATCAGAGCTATCCATCAAAAATTGTCAATTGGCAACTTTAGCGCTTATATGATTGGTATATATTTTTACAAACCTGAAAAGTGTTGAGAAAAAAACGCAATGTTGCTAAAAAAGCTTTAAAACTTTTGCATTGGGAACTATGCTTTAAAACAAGACAAATATGAAGGACCCCAGCCGGTACACGCCGTGGAATCAACGTTGATATATAATATAAAATAGGTCACACCATCGAAATACCAAATTACGATCCGTTTTCCACATGTAATTCACAACAGTAGTTCTATCGAATGAATTTCGAAGCCTTTCCCACGTTGCAGTAGTGGCGCCTTTTCGTAAACACATTTTCCACACAGTTTAATATCACATCGACAACGCTGTTCTTGTCGATCTATTTTAAACCTTTATTCGACGTCTCAATTTTAACATCGATTTTGGTATCCAAAAATTTTTGATGAATTGAGTTCTAATGTAAATTATTTATATTAGGATGGTTAGAATTAAGTTGGTTGAACCATATATCTGATATGCATTTTTTTCTCCTGACATATGTATCATCCACATTCTCAAACATTGATCGCTTGTATAGTGGCTCTAATTTTCTATGAATATAGATTTCGTCACAAATGAATTTAACTGTTTCATCAAACTGTTTCATGGAATACTCGAAATAACATATTCATTCATGGTTAGAGATTGCAAATACATGCTATTACTTTGTCTGCATTATAACAAAAATGGGTCTGATTTATTTCATATACCGTTTCTGAACAAATTTATAAACTTAATATATAACTGACCTGACATATAAAGTGAATTCCCTTAGGGTGTTTTAAAATTTTTATACTGTACATATTTGTAAATTTGTGAAAGGTGTTTTTATTGCCTGACGATGTACTTGAAGTACGAAAAGCTTCGCAAATAAAAGTTTTAATACATTTGTTTTTGTTTTTTCTTTACATACGAAATAAACATTGCTGCACATTTTAACTATAACAGCGGCTATTTATAAACAATATATTAACATCACATCAAAATTACGGACAGCTTCGAGTGTAGGTTTTTAAAAAAAATAGGTTATATCATGTGTTTATTCCAACGTTTGTTAAACTTAATGGACAGTTTTGTAGTTACAAAGATAGAAGGAAAGCTGAAACTCAAGTAATTACTTCGAATTCGAAGTTCAGACAATGACAGATGATGGAATTAGCCAAGGAAAGTATGTAGAATGTTCTGACAACATACTCAAGGAATTAAAATCAGTTCAATCATTTCTGTATAGACATTTCAAGGATTCGTCAGAATACTGTTAGTAACCAACCAGCTAGGATTGTCGCTACAGCAAAAACACATAAGTTTAAAAACATTGAAGACAACCAACTCAATCAATTGAAAATCAGACCCATTATTGATAAGATTGGGACCTGTCATTATAATGCAGGCAAAGTGATAGCAAAGTATTTGCAACCTCTTATCATGAATATGTTATTTCGGATACTCAATGTTTTCCTATGCTTTTGAAGGATATTCGATTATTAGAAGATGAAGAAGACGAAAGTTGCGATGTAGAGACGTTATTCACGAGTATTCCAATCGATGAAATAGTTAAAATCATTTGTGATGAAATCTATATTCATAGAAAATTAGAGTCACTATGCAAGCGATCAATGTTTAAGAAACTCCTCTTCAAACTAATTAAATAATGCACATTCATTGCTAACGATAAATTATACAAACAGATTGACGGTGTGTCAATGGAGGTCCAGTATCTGTTGTTCTAGCAGGTTGTTTTATGAACAAAATGGAAAGAGATATAGTTATTTCATTACCACTAAAATTCTACAAAAGATGTGTGGATGATGCGTAAGTCAGAAGAAAGAAACGCATACCAGATATATTGTTCAACCAACTTAATTCTTACCATCTTAATATGAAATTTACATTAAAACTCAATTCATCAAAATTTTTGGATACCAAAATTATAAGATCAAACGACTCTTTAGAGTACATGGTAGTACCCAAAGAAATCAAATGGCCGTTTCATTGGACCTAAACGAATTAGTTAACATTTTGAGGCAGGAAAGAAAAGGAATTTTCATAAATTTAAGAATGCTGGATATTCTACTGTATTTATCAACTCTGTAATGAATTCATTCCGAAACCGTGATGACGATATGATAATCCTTTATTGGTTATTTCAGGAAGAAAGGAACGTAGTCTTTCTGCAACTGCCTTATTGTACCAAGAACGAACGATCGTATCACAAGTTTGTTAGGAAACTTGAAAACTTCACTGACGGTAGAGTTAATATTATGATTACTTGGAAAACGAGAAAAACAGATCCCTTTTTCCCCTTAAAGATAAGGTTACTCACCAATCATCAGTGATATACGAAGGTTTTTGTTTATGTGGTGAAAAGTACATTGGAGAAATCGTTCGTAATACAACAGTAAGATGGAGAGAACATGATCAACTCCGTGCAAAATCGGAACCGGCCAAGCATACAGCGTTGAATGCTGGATACGCTTTCTCTTGGAAGATCGTTACAAAAGCTCCACATAATAATAGCAAACGTAAGATATTAGAAGCAACTTTGAGTTATGACGTCACAATTGTCATTTTGCTATTTTAGTTAACGCGATAGTATCACTTTCGAGTTATTAATTAGCTCAATATCAGAAATACGTATATTCACTTTCGAGTTACCAACTCGAGATGAGAAAAATATCTCCATCTTTTAACCCTTCTGAGAACTGTTTCTCATCTCCATACACATTTTTATAAGAACAAAGCATATAAGAACATAAGGCTTCCGATGTTTAAAAATTAAGAACATGCTAAGAACATTTGAGGCTTGTTCTGAGAGACAAGGTGCTGTTATAAATACTGCCGGAGATACCACTTTGTGCTGACATCATCATTACCGATGCAGACCTTTCAGTGATAGCTATGAAATTCATCATTAAAAGCAACAAAAATAGTAGCCTATAATTATGATCAACGATAATTCACGTGTTTCTTAAATGTAGATCAAACAATACAACATTTCCTTTGCTTGTCTCTCACCTGTTGATATTGTTCATGCTCATATGCTGAGATCATCATTATGTCAGATTTTGAAATACTTATAACAACTCACTGTCCTTAAAGAAGGTTTTCCACTCATGGTTTTTTGGATGTTTTCATTAATTTCATTGAATGAGCGGGTCTGTGGACTGATCAAGTGGACTTTATCACAACTCATTTTCTTTAAGAAGAAAATTATACAAGGAACGTCGTTATAATAGTTAAATACAAAAATATTTTCCTGTTTGTTTATTTTCGAATTTTAGATATACAATAGTATGTAAATTAAGAAAATAATTAAGTGCATATTTAGGCTTCAAAGGTGAAAAGTTAAGAACCTTTGAAGGCTTCATCAAAGTTTATAGCTAGGGAAACAGACTGTAACTCTTTCGCTTATTATTTCTATTAGCTGATATGATTTAGGAAAAAGATCTCAAAAATTTGTAGTTGAAAATCACCGTAGTTCAGAGAGAGGAAAAGACAGGTTTCCTAGCTACAAAGTTGAGTTTTCTTATATAAATTAGAATGTGTGGTTACTTTCCAAAAATGTCTGTTTTTTTGTTTCCTTTTTTTGTTTTAGGAAATTGATATGCTCCCCTCTCTCCGCAATGATTTTCTTCTATCTAGTGAGTCAAATACCAGAAATGGTGATGTAATCGAACTATTTGTTCAAAATATTTTGAAGTCAATGGAAACTGAAATAGAACAGACGTGAAAAACCATTGCAATGATTGAAAGTGACAACGGGTTTTAAGATAAAATTCCTTTGGTAATTTACTAGCGATAAGCAAACCTTTTTTTTGCAGATGAAAGAAGTAAATTGAACGAAACAAAGAGAAACAGGCAAGTGTATTATAGAGATAGAAAAAAATAATTTGTAGTATGACACAAACTTTTGCATACAGTTATCTACGACGTTAATCTCTTTCTTCCCTTTAATCACCATATCTTTCTCTTACTTATTTGGCACACATTTACTTTGTAAATCAAATAATAATTGATGCTTTCCCAATCTCGAATAACTAACTCTTCTAAAGTGATTTTATGTTTCTCCTATTTCGAGTTCGTAACTCGAAAGTGAATTTACCTTTTTCGCATTTCCAGTTACTAACTCGAAAATGAATATACGTTTCTCTTACCTCGACTTAGCAAAATAGTAAAATGGCAATTGTGACGTCATAACTGCTAACTCGAACTTTTTAACACAAAATCGTAACTCGAAGATTATCTGCCTGACCTTTCCTGTATGTTTAATAAAGTAATTATTGGAACTCTGAACATTACAACGCCTTTTGTTTAGTTAATTTTAATCTTATTTAAGAAAATAAATTATTACGGTAGCAGCGATAGCGAATACCGTATTAAAACACCCGTGGACTCCTCCTCCTCCTCCTCCTCCTACTACTACTCCGGCCGAAAAGGCATTTAGCCCACGCTTTAGACTCTGCGAAATTTCCTTTACGAAACTATATAAATTGTATGAACGAATGCAGGCTAGGAATTTTCAAAAGCTTATCAAAACATTCATGATGAAAAGCTTCATAAGAAGCAGTTCTTACTTTAACTCTATTAAACGACCTTCTTATAAGTATTCTTGTTTGATATTTGAACGTTTTTGTTTACTTTGTTTGATAAAGTTTAAAACCCAGTATTTGGATGGATTTTTCGTTTTTATTCAATATAATATTTTTTTCGATGAAGACGTTTTTATTTTTGTTTCGTTTTCTTTTGGCTCTTATACACTTTTTTTAAAAAAAAAGATATTTTAAAATAAGATAAGTATCCATGGTTACAGCTCACAAATGTATATTTCTTTTGTTTTAAGCAATGCTGTTTCTTTATTAAACCTCGTTTACACTTAATAAAGTATAAACATGTTTACACTTAATAAGGTATAAACCTTGTTTACACTTAACAAAGTTTAAAAGTAAAACTCGGATGAATGAGTTTGTATCTATTTTGTTCGTATTGCGACTTAGATTTGAAATGCTGCTACCGTTTTGCACCATATGGTTCTTGTTTCTATTAATTTACTTCTACTTATAACTCCGGCTTTCATTGTCTTGTAGGTGTTCTATATAAACTAAAATTAACATTGATTTCAAAGATTTTCTGCATACTTTTTGTAGTCAACATAAGTGTGATTTAAAAGTTCATATTTTTATTCTTGTTTTTGTAAAAAGTATTGGATTGGATCATCGGATCAGAACTATATTTGCAAGGATGTATAGAAGTTACCCAGTGGAAAAATCTTCAAAACGTATTCGTGGAGGAGTGTTTTGTTAAATGGAGTGAACATGAATTTTTAGTGAACGTTAACTTTTTTTTCTCAAAGTGATTTATGGGGAAATAAATGAAAGTGGTATTACAGTAAGAAAAATTCTTCCCTAAAAACATAAAATCAACAAAGTATCTTTGAGGTTTAGAAAACGTCTTTTTCTGTTTTTATTTTTGAAACTGGCGGAGCCATAGCAATGAGATTTTCTGAGAAACGTATCGTTTTCTGATAGTTTGGTTTGGAAACTAATCTCTTACGTTTAGCTTCAGTACATACAAGCTTTATGTTTTTATGTTTACGAACATTTTCCATAGTCTTACCAAACACTGAGTTATTTGCTAACTTGAAAAAGTCTTTCTCGAATGAGTTCTTAGCCTTTGCACGCAAGTTTGTATTCATCTCAACATATGGTTTCAACCATTCACTCTGTTGAAATTCAATGACTTTGTGCACCTTTTTCAAAATCAATCCATGTTCCAAAGCCTGCTTTAAAAGACGAATGTGTACTGAATATCGTTCTTTGTTATTAACATTACATGTTCGTTTATCTATATTATTAGTTACCCGCATCTTTTCAGGTAGAAATGGTAGCTCGTTGTGTTTCAAATGAAGCTCCTTAGGATATTCAACATCAACTTCTAGATAATAACCAGTATCTCCATTATTATAGCTTAAGATTTTATCTGTTGTAAACTCCTCGCCATTTACCCATTTAAAACCGTGTGTTGGCAGCTTATTTGTCATTGACCAACCATATTGATTATTGAGATCAAGATACTGAATATATGATGATATTTTCTTATTATTATACTGCTCACCCATATACTTATTATTTGCTTTAGCATGATGTTGAATAACTTGACAAATCCCTCCTCGAATACCCTTTTCAAACATAAGAAGCATATCTTCATCTGTTAGTAGTTCTAGTTGAACTTTAGTCTTTTTTAAAGCTGCTTGCCAAAATAATCCTGGAGTTGTATAAAAGTGTGCAGGATCTAAACCATAAATATCATGACATACATCTCGAAAATTCTCAAACACATCAGCTAATAATAACACATCCGTAATCAAATACAAATCATGATAATCTCTAAGATCTTTACACTCAAACGCCTTCCAAACTTTCTGAGCATGAGCATAGTCATTTTCAGATATACCACACAAGTTTAAGTTGCTATAGAACATTTCTTTAGGTGGTAATTCTACTTCTTTAAATCTTTCAAACCTATCCATATACTCATACGGATATACACCTTTACGAAGCATATATCGAAACTGTTCATCACCAGAATATCGATACGTGTTGCTAAACTTCTTCTTGAGTTCCGATTGAATCAACTGCTTCTTCACACACTCGCAATAACATTTTTTACACTGAAAATGTGCTACATACTTCTCATCAATCTCTAAAAGTTCCATCTCTTCCTTACAACTCTTACATATTACACCATTTGTATCAGCTAGATTATCAACCAAGCTGCTAAGAGAACTTTGCATGAATCTACAACTATCAATAAATCTCACCATACACTTATTCGTTAGCACCTTTTCCTTCTCAGTTTTTTTATCCTTAACCATGATACGTTTACCATTATCATCAAACATCTCCAACATTATGGGAATCGAAAAACTAATATATTTCTCCGCATTTTCAGCGATGCATTCCATATCATTTACATTAAACTCTTTCGCTAACTCTCGTATAAATAGATGAGCATCATATTTTGAAAGGTTGTGAAATATTACAGGGATATGCTTTGGTATTTGATATGCTAAATTACAGCTTTTATGCGCTGCACCTCGATCCCAGTCCGACCATGCTTATCTTCTGTAATCAGAGGAGAAGTAATACATTTATTGTAGCAGGGTCATATATGCAGGGAGGTGGAATTACTTTACTTTTCGACAAGTTCCCTCCAAACCTGTTACGCTGAGGAAGGAAAAATAAAGTCTCCGGCACAAGTTGTTCCAACAGGGTCCCTCATCCAAGTACTTCCCGGTCCAACCATGCTTAAATTCCGTGATCAGTCAAGAATTTGTGTATGGAGAAATAGAAAAGGAAACTTACGGAACTAGGTGTTTCCAGGTAGCCTTACATGAAGGTTGGTCTTTTATGAAAGTGATCATCTGAGTGCGGCAATGTTTCAATTCCATGTTCTGACAAGAACAAAGTATTCAGTGAGGTTTTGTTGTAGACGTACCATATCTAAATTACATTGAACATAACCAGGTTTTGTTCAAATAATTACATAGAGAGATGAAAGCGGAGGTGAACCGCACCGGCTTCTCCCACGTGGTCCCCCATCCAAGTACTATCTCAGCCCGACAATGCTTAACTTTATTGTTTAGACGAATTTGGACGTAATCATTGTACCATTGTCGTAGAGGTACGGCGGAATTAGTTTGCATATAAACTGGTTCTGTTCAAATTAGTTAAGCAGAGAGATCGTAAATGAAAGTTGCGGCACTAGCTGTTCCCAGGCGGACCTCATAACAGTTTAACTTCAGTGATCAGACGAGAGAGGGTGTACAGAGAAATAAAAGAGAAAACATACGGAACTGGGTGTCCCAAGTCGATCTCACTTCCAAATAATCCTCCCAGTCCGACAATGCTTAACTTCTGTAATCAGAGGAGAAGGAATACATTTATTGTAGCAAGGTTGCATATGTACGGAGTTGGAATTACTTTACGTTTCGACAGGTTCCATCCAAACTTAATACGTGGAGGAAGGAATACATTTATTGCACCACAAGGTATATGTATGTTTACATCCTGTTCAAATGGTTGCTCTGAATTTCCTTCAATTCCTGATATTGGTTTCAAAATACACTCTATATCTCCATATATCGTAAAAGAAACTCGTATCACCTTGTCTCCATCTTGATATTTCAAGATGTTCTTTCCTTCTTCAGGCATCTTTACATGACAAAAATCATGATCTTTACATGCAGCAATATGTATGTTTAAAGCTTTCTCAGTTCGAAAAGCGTTGAGACAATTGCGACAGTAAAAGTCACCAACGTGATTTGAAGTTACACCTCGTAGCAGAGATGAAAGCTTCTTGATGGCTACATAGTGTTTCTTTCCCCCTTCTTGAATGATAAGGAGGTCTACAATTTTGTTACGTTCTAAGTTATGCTTAGAAATATACGCTTGCTTGATGTCATATCCTTCAACATACAACACATTCAACGCGATTGTAGGATTATTTTTTTCAAACTTAGACCACTGGTTAGATGGTGTTGGAAACTTGATACCATTCCAGTTATAGCGATCTACAAAGGGTTTCAGCTTCGATATACGCTCAGGGTGAACACCAATTTCCTCATGATGCAAAGCTGCTATTACAGCCCACATAAAACACATATTATCTTTCTTATTCTGAGGATTGATGCAACATAGCTTATTTTGAATCCATTCGGGTAGTGGAAACCATGAACCTCCACGGTTTAAATCCACTTTGTGAGAGTGATATATCATCTCTTTAACGCGATTAAATACAAAAGAGCTAGATGCTAGCTTTTGTATTATAATCTCATATTGCTTCAAAATATCTCTAATCATATTATCAACCATCTCTTCAAGATCACTACCCATCATGATCGTGTGAACAATGTTCCATCCCATATCCTTGGTTAATTTATCGTTTTCGTCTTTGATATTCACAAACTCACAAACTAAGTTTAGCTGAAACTTCCAACTTTCACCATCCTTGATTAAGTCTCTCATAACCTTAATCATATGTCTTCGAGTCTTCTTCAGATATTCTTCAACCGTCATGATTTCCCCCTCATCAACACCTTTGCTTTTAAACTATCTATAGTCCCCTTCAAATGCACCCTCTTCCTCTCTAGGCTTATATTCCTCACTTGCAATATCCTCAACGATATCTTTCAACTTCAATGTGCGATGTCTCGCAATATTTTTAACAATATTCATCTTCTTACCTCCTATAACCTGTAGACCTGAGTCACGTGCTAGTTTTTTGATATCTTTAACTGTTAATTCTTTAAGATCTTCCATCTGAGGCTTAATAAGCCTTCGATGAAAGAGAATAGTATCAATTAGATCACGTTTTTATAAACTTGCATAACCTCTGATTCCATCAGATCTTGACATTCTCTTCAAAGAAGTCATTTTCTCTCTATATAATGTACCTACCGTTTCTCGATGGTGTTGTATACGATCAACTAAGGTAGCTTTTTTAGCTCTACTATATGGAACATTCTCCACCTTAGCAATCTCCACTAACTCCCTATAAGTTTGATTCATCAAAGGATTATTATTATTCATTTTTTTATTATATAAACTTTTTTTAGAGAAAAAGTTTTTTTGAAAGTGGACAAAACTTTTTTTTAACATTTTTTAATATTTTTTTTGAAAATCCGATTTGATTTTTGAAAATCTGATTTTTTATTTTTTTACATTTTTTTTATTTTTTTACATTTTTTTTGATGATGTCATCAAAAAAATGAACCCAACTATTTAGCGATTATTTCATATTATTTTTACTATCTGCGCAGATACTAAAATAGCGAGAAAAAAAGGTGTCCCAAACGAATCCACTTTATAGACGACCACGAAGTAGTAGCCGTTATGAAAATTTGTATAATTTGTAAACCAATATGGCTGACAAAGCATATGGCTGACAAGATGGTACTTGTGGCACAGTGTTTACATTTTTATTTTCCGCCGCTTATTTTCTGATGTGAATGACCAAACAAGAAAAGAAAATTGAAACAAAATACTCCTATAAACACTTAACTTGTGATTTAACATTATAAAGAACCTAGCAGTAATAAAACAACAGCAAAGGCGTTCATAAAAAACGAACAAAGTTCTTAGGAATAGCGGAGTACGACGATACATCAAAATAACAAAACTGTCGTCCTAAAGTTACGTAACACTCACAAGCCTCGATCAGTTTGTCAAAACGGCATCAAAATCAGCTCCAAACTCACTTTTTTCTCTCTCAAAATCGGACCATTTAAAAAACCAGTCCAGTATATAGAACTTTCTATGACCTAATGTATTTGATCTTGCCAAAGGAGCTCCAGCTGCAAAGCAGATTTAAAGCAAACTCTAGGGACTTGTGGTTTGGGTCGAATTAGCAAAAAGTTCAAATTAAGCAGCATTTGGATTAGCGGATGTATATTGTAATTATTCTGCAGAATGGACGTTCGGACGGAGCTGTTGAAGAATAGAATATATGGGCTAATTCATACGCTTTTGTTTAAGCAAGACAGAAATTTTACGGGCAAATTAGTTGCAAATCCACTTAAGACTGAGTTGTTTCACCATAAATGCGTAGTAGCAACTCCGTACTGAGGGCCTCTAACATTTTTGACATACAGGCGGATATCGAAAAAGCAAGAAGAGAGTCTTGTAGATTGGCAAAGTAAAGGTAGGCCAGTGCGAATTTCTACAAAGTAATCGAAATTAGTTTGACACGTTTCATCAGCAACCAAAAAAAACGGTTTCTCTTTGCTCTTTTTATTATATAGATTTCGATTTTTCTCGTTGTTGGGAAATCCACGTTAGGCTAGGTTGTTGTTTCCTTTTTTGACAACTACGAGCCTGTGTTGCTTGAAGGAAAAGAGGGTATGAAGTGTCAGAGAAAGCTCTTTACAGTGGACACACTATAAGGGGCTGTCTGTTAAGTAGAGTTGTTGGAGATTATAAACAAGGCCTTACAAATAGACGATAAGCCTAAAAGGACACTTCACTTTTGTGTTATTAATCCAATCCGAACATGACCATAAGAATCATAAAAATCCTTCCAATCCATGCAATCATGGGAAATGGACGTTAATCCAGGTATGATAACGATGACGACTGTCATTGAGAGAAGGATGCACTGTCTAAACCTAACAACGTGAAATAACTATTGAGTAAAAGTATCAAGTGTAGTAAAGTATCAAGCTGCCTCGTGGTGCTGACCAATAACTATTAAGTAAAAGTGTCAAGTGTAGCCACACAAAGTTCTGTGATACCCTAGAAATCAAGAAAGGGGCAGGTAATTAAAATGATGAAATACATCGAAACTAACATACTGGTCTATCATTTTAGATATAGTGGTCATCATTTTAGATACCTGCCCCATAGGCGGATCTGAAGCTTAGGCAAAATTTATATAGTAGAGTTATTTAGAGCAGAAAAAAAACCCCGTGCAAGGGGCGACTCACTTATCGTTTTTCCCACGGTAAGCGTCAAATTGACGGTAATTTTAAAACCTACCTACCATAACCTAGCGTCAATTACAAAAACTTCCGAAAACCGATAGATATATATTCATCTTCTGCGAATGCATATAAAAAAGGAGCACAAGCCATTCCTAGATTGCCGTTTGTCTCATTTTCCTCGGCCAGTCTTCTTTGGTTGCCGTAACATGCATAGTAGTAGCGAGTAAAATAGTGTTTTGGTTCAAATTGCTGCATTTTTTTTTAGTTATTGAAAGGAAAAAACGATAGAAATTGTTACTAAAATTACCGTCAATGTTTTGTTTTACCTACCTAGTGTCAATTCAACGCTAACCGTGGGAAAAACGGCAAGTGAGTCACCCCTTTAACCTAATTAACACTCAGGATTCAAAAGAAATTTATGACGCTGTTCTCCTCCACTTTTTTGCCCAATGCTAGACCCCCTCAAAATATCTTCTTCAATAAAAGTTTGTGACGTATCCTTTGATGAAAAACCAGGGAACTTTTATATGACATTTTGTCAGCTGACTAAAGTGAGTTAAAACTTGGTTCAAAGTAAACCGGACAGGGATCCCTTCGAAATCAGAACAAAGAAAGTCGGATGACATAGTAATGGGCAGTCTAGGCTAGCGAAAGTTTCGTGAAATGGGGGATTGGGTATTGAGGATAATAATTTCCATGATTGGCATAAAAGTTAGTGCTTTTCCAGGTTTTCCCTGATTTCCAGACGTTGTAGGAACACTGTATATGGGATGCCCGCTATAGACAAATTTCATTGAATAACAGACCAAATCTTTAATCTGTCATGGTTTTATGATTTGCAGGGAAAAACACAAACATGCACTAAACAAAATATATATTCTAAATGTAATATTTTCATACAATATTAATATTGTATATCATATTATCTTGATAATGAAACTATAGAAATAATATTTTCAAAATTTTTAAGATCGTTTTTCTTTTTGCATATAATGTATTATAATTCGTATATTATAATTGTTTTCCATTTAATTCACTTTTTATATCATATCACATTCATATTTTTTAATAATTTGTAGAACGAAACAAATACCGTAAATGACCGAATAACCGCCCGGGCAGGGGCGTGTATTCGGTCTTTTACGGCAGCTGAAGAACAAATAAAATAAAATATCCTCATTAAAGATGTATAAACCGTTTCATTCAAATGATTATCTTAAATGTTTGATTAAGCAGCCAGGGCGTTCATAAAAAACTTCCAAGGCGGCGTTTTATCGTGAGAATTTGAATAAGAGGGCCAAGAGGGCGCTAAATCAAGCATTTCGGTACACTCCTTTACGCAAATTAGGAATTCCTGATGAAAATCTTGTATCCATACACAGGTGTTACATAAACACTTAAAAGCATTGTAATAAAAATGATGATTTCATAAGTCTCAGTCAAGCAAGTCGTGGTAGTAAGGCTAAATTTCAATGAAAGCGTCATTTGATGACTGCCGCATTCTATACAAATATCTGTTTTCATATTATTATTATCATAGTATTACTTCCCTATTTAGAAGATACATAATAGAGGCGATCTGTAGTAATCAACATTTCTTGTAAATTTTTTTTTCTACGCTTTAAATCTTGTTGAAAAAGAGACTTAACCACTAAAAAGGGCACTATGAAAAAAAGGGTACAATACCTGTGACATAAACTGAACATTATAAACACATCCTATACAAACGAATATAGAAAATAGAATACATAATTGAATAAAATATTTTCTGACAAATATGAAAATGACAAATGATCAGGTTGTTAGAATTTATGCACTTCAATGATTCATTGTTGTTGTTACGGAATAATATTTGTGTAAAATTGTAACTTTCTTCAGGCTTGCATTACACTTAGTGGTTCTTCTCCCTAATAGACTTGGTCTATTCACTGCTGCTGAAGATATGTAAAGCATTACAAGGACTTGCCTCAAGTCGGTAAATGATGTACTTAAGTTGCAAAACTCAGTGTTTTTCTCCCACCAAAGGTAAGCAATTCAAAATTAATATTATTGACAAAAACTTTTGGTTAGATTCTAATAGAGTTAAAATGATGAAGTCATCGTGTTTTTGTAGTTTAAGTTATTTTGAATAAACAAGTAATAACTGAGTTTTAAAATGAATATATCGTTTATGAATTCATTACATGAAAAACAAATTTTAAAAACTTAAAAGGGAAAGCATGAAGGATCTTTATTTTAACATTAAATGGTTCTGAAGACTCGACATATGCCCTTATAAACTAGAACCATTAAAATGATGTAAACTTTGATACGATTATTGAACTTTGATGGATTATGTATTATTAATTTCAATTTATTTACTGTATTTATATTTAAAATTGTATTTATTGTTTAACATTGATAAATTTTTACAAGATGATAATTGTCCTGTTGATTTCCAAGCATCATCACCTACATTGTTGATGAAATGTGGGGTTTTTACACCATGAGTCATGAGCCAATCAGAATTCATGAAAAAACAATAGAATATAAATGTTACATTTTGAAAAACCATTTCAAATGAGTTTTTTCATTGAAGCTTAGTTAAGATAAAAACATGGAAGTTGGACAAGCTCATCTTGCTGCTGTAGAAAAACAAACGTTTATCAACTGAGAAAGTAGTATATGCACGAGAGGAAGATCCTGCAGTATATGCATGAGAGGAAGATCCTGTTGATACAATGATTGTACGTTGTCTTTATCTAAACTTGAAAGAACATAATAAAGTGTTTGGCTTGAAAGGTGTTTTAATCCAATAATTTAAACCCATAACTAACTGCAGATCGATTAGCTCGTAACTTTGAATTACCCTGCATAATAATTGCAATGTAGTTGAACTGCCTTAAATAAATCGTTAATTTCTTCAAAGTTTTGATGTTCGTTCCTACAAGGTCTCGTTAAGTACACTTCATTTATTTTGGTTTTATATGTAGTTTTTATTTTAAGTTTTTGCGCCTAACACGGCAGGTGAGGAATGGATGGATTATCAAACAGCTTGATTTGCCGATGATGAAAATCGCACAAAAGCTAATTT